>JAZHYW010046547.1:0-49206 GCA_037355805.1 Ixodes ricinus
TCGACGTTGATTGACCGCTGATTGCGCAATCCCTTACGCGCCACGCCGCTCGCCCGCCAGACGGTGGTTCGATGTCGTCGGAGAAACATCTGCGGCTATGGAGGGCTCTAAATAGAGCACCCAGGGGTTTAAACACGGGTTAGCGCCGGTATCTCCATTCCAGGAATTGCTATCGAGTATACATGCCACGCGTTAAGCCAGCCGCTAAACGAACCGATGAAGAGAGCATAGACATCATTCCCAGAAAAATCGACTGAACAAAGACGACTGGCTGGGCAGCTATGCGTATACGTACTAAGCTATCCTTCGATGCTACAACTGAAGAAGATCGGCGTAAGTGAAGACTGCTAGCTCAGCGGGCCAGACGAGCCGCACGGCTCACGTGCAACGCAATTTCCCAGCAATTTGCTATGCATCTTTAAGGTTTGAGTGTGATGCCGCGGGACAACCGGAAAACGCGCTTTTATCATTTCAAAGCTCGCCTTCGATCGAATTGTCCGCGCGTTTTCTTTCCGCATTAATAGATGGCGCCAGCACTTTTCTCTGGGGACTACGGGGAACTTTCGGAACGGGTAGGGAGCTCGCGTAAGGACTACGTTCGCGTTGAGGGACAAAATCTAGGGATGGACTGTCCTTTCCGAAGGAGCGAGATGGCTTCGTTCCCTGTCCTGCGTTTGGGCGTCCTGCTCGTTGGGCTTTCCCACAAGAGGTCCCATTTGGAATGGAAAGTTTCTCCCTGGGGTGGAGTGCCGTCGTCCACGGCATACAGAGTAGCGATGATCGATTGGAAGTTGATTCAGATAGAGGGTGCAATGTAACCTTCGGTGAATGAAACGAACCGGTTTTTCTTTTTTTTTTTACGCGTCGTTGTTTCTGGTCTTTGCAGACAAGAAATAAAAATGAAACAGTCCTTTCGCGGTTCACAGTTGAACAACTCGGTGACACATTTTAGATGCAGAATAACTCTGACAAACGGCTCTCTAAACGTTCAGCTTTCTTCTACTCTTATCTGGCTTTCATTTGCATGCACTCGCAACAACACAGGACGAGGAGGTTCATTTTTATTTTAAAAAAGATGATCAAAAGTAAGAGAAGTGGGGAAAGAGAGAGAGAGAGAGAGAGAGGAGGAGGGGGACAACACCCTTCCAGCTGCTCATTTATCGTCGTTTTTCCTGAGTCTCTGCCTCTACACTTTGCATCGGCTTAGTACACTGACCCCAGCCAACGGCGCGACATATCAGAGCGTACAGTCGGTGAAAGGTTATAAGTGAAGTGGAAGCTCCTCCCACCTCGTTTCACTCTCCTCTGCAGCGTTTGCCCTGCTAAAGAGGAAAGAAGTGGGAGCAGCTTCCACTTCAGTCTTAAGCTGTCACTCACTATAGTAATCTCATTCGAGGTATCTCTGGTCACTGGGGACGTGGTATATGATGCTCACGTTTCTCGCTTTCTGATTGGTTCATTGGCGTCCTTATTGGCTAATGCCGCACCCTGATTGGCTGAGGAGCGATAATGAGATGCTCAAAACTCGCCACGCTCTTCGTTTCTCAACTTGTCAGCGACTATTACGACTTTAACTAGTTACTAGTTCATCAACTTCATACTTGCGAAGTTCAACTTTAACTTAGTTCCATTTCTAAAGCAACTTGTTACTTCGTTCAATCGTACTTAATTCTCAAATTTGCGCCGACGAATATAGAAAACCATACTAGATATTCGACACCAGCACATACGCGTTGTTGCTGCCTCAAGCTCTGCCGTGAGCGGAGTACTGAATGTTAAATCAAAGTACAAACGTGACAGCTTTTTCTTTCTTTTTTTGCGCATGGAAAATATGAGGCGTGGGTTGGCAACAGCGACAATCCTCGACATCGTGGGACATCTTCAAATAGACTGGAGCGCAACTTAGCTGTAATTGCAACTGCACCTATACTGTGTTGGAGGTTAAGCAAAGCAGGGCAGCTACTCCCGTAAAGCCCTCAACTCTTTCTACTTCAGCAGAACGAATGCTGCAGAGGAGGCGAGTGGTCTTACCTCTTCTCTTGCCTTTTCCTCAGCGTTCGCTTTGATAAAGTGGAAAGACTGGAGGGCTTTACGGGAGGAGCTTGCCATGCTTTTATTGGCCCGCAACAGGGTATATACATAAGGTGTCCCAAGCGGACCTCCCGCTGTAAAACGAGCTGGAAAATTCGTCGTCTGCACGCAGAAAGCCCAAACTATCACCGAATGTGCACCGAGCAGGTCGGTTTTACCGTGCGAATTTTCAAAGCGCAGTTCTCTTGCTGTCAAACATTTTAGCAAAAAAAAATGAAACCTGCCAAAATCAACGTTTTGCGCGTCCGAAGACAACCGAGTTAGCGACGCTTTTTACCTGCGGCGCCATCTCGCGGTAGGCGCAGCGAGCAGACAGCAGACTGTGTCGTCTGCGCGCTACGCTTACCGGTAGATGGCGCCACAAGTAAATAGCGGCGCTAACTCGTTCGTCTGCAAACGCGCCCTACCTTGAGTTAGGGAAGTTTTTTGCTCTGATTTCTTACAGGAAGAGAACTGCGCGTTGGCATTTCACACGGTAAAACTGAACTGCTCAGTGAACATTCGGTGAAAGTTTGAGCTATCTATGTGCTGGCGGCGAATTCGCCGGCTAGTTTTACAGCTTGGCCGACACCCTATATACATTTGGAAGAATGGAACTGTATCTGACGCTTAAATAAATTTCGGCTCAAAAAGGTTGTATCTGTGGAATGTGGCAACGCCTCCCAGATAAGAAGGCCATGGCGGTGAATTTTCGACGGCCACCCTGAAGAGGCGAGCGCGGGGCGCTGATTGGACACGACCCTGCGTCAGCGCTCAACCGAGACTCGGGTCCTCGCTGATTGGACACGAGTCCGAGCCGAACGCTGACGCGACGCTCCTGTCCAATCAAAGCCGAGCGTTCGCCTCTTTAGGTGACGTTAAAAATGCACACCTCCGGCCTTCTTACCTAGGTGGGCTGCACGAACGCTCATGCTTCCGGGGCAGCAAATAAAGCCACGAGGTGCTAAGCACAGCGGTGAAACCAACTGATTGTGTGTAAACAGCTGATGGTTTCCAAGCAACGTAAACCACTCAGTGTTTGTAAGTTGCTTGAAGGCAATGTAAACAACTGTTTGTTTGTAAACAAGCGCGTTCGCCCACCGCAATTGTAACCACTGTACTCACTGTCACTTAAAACAAAAGTATAGGTGTGGCTTGCGTGCTTTATTCGACCGTCAGCGGCGCCGCATCGTCGTGACGTCACCAACAAGAGGCCTCGTCGACACAGGTCTGCGAAAACGTGTCGACAAAGCCGCGTGCCGTCGGGGTCCTATATCAACGTGACCTTCTCGACGCAATTGACAACAAACGTTGACACGAGATCGTCCGCCGGGCGGCGGTGACGACACGTGGCGAAAGTCTCGACGGAGGGATTGGGGGTGTGATAAGCATCGCGCCCTTTGTCTTGTTCCGATTCCGCATTCTGCGGTTCGTCGAAGCCGCGGCGGCTAGTCGCGACCGGTTTAAATCGGCGTCTGACTCTTTTCTTTATTTTTTATCTAAAGGGATTGGAATTTGGAGTCGCGGAAGGGCAACAAACATTGGCTGGCGCCGACGGCTGACGTAAACCTGCAAACCACGTGCGTCTTGGAACTCAAGTTTTTCAGCAGCGCACTCTGAGGTCTTTTCGCTTAAGGGTGAGAGATTCTATGCGATGCTCGATTTTTGTTGTTTCTTAGAGGCGCCGGCATTCGAACTGATGAGGATGAAGTTATTTTATTTTAGGTGTAAGTTTTAGTTTTTGTTTTTGTACAGTAACGTCCAAAAACCGCACGGCATGGCTGCGAACGATCTGATATGGGCATGAAAAGGGAGCCATTAGATGAGAAGCCTACTAACGGGTTTAGAGCTTGCCTACTGCTATATAGAACATTGTGAACTCACTTCAGCATTCTTACGGTAAATCAATTCGAGACTACGCGGAACGCGTTGAAGGAATACGCAAAGCTTTGCGGGATATGTATACTGTTCCCACCAAAGTGTCCACCGACGAGAGATGGACCCATGCATATGGTGCCTGGAACGCGTCTCCGAACTGGTGTGTTTGCCGCGTCCAAAAAAGTAGTCCCTCGATTTCTGCCTGATGACGTCCTACAAGTGACACGCTGTCGCCGGTCGCGATCCTGGCGGTGTCACAGGAGCGGTGGTTGCTGTGGCACACGCCTGTTCTGCTGCAGGTCGCTCTCCAGCGTGGCAGTTCCACGGAAGCTTGACGGCAGCCAGAAGTTGGGACGCCGCAACGACAGCGACACTCGCGTTTCGCTCGCACTTTTCGCCAGCATTTGTACGACCAACCGCCAGGATCGCGACATCCAACAGCATGACACTCCGGCTTCATGTGACGTCATTTGTTGCCACTTCGGAACCACTTTTGACGTTGGCGCGAGATATATGCGGAGCGCAAGTTCGTCTGCTTCTTTTGCAGGGTTGTGGTGACGTCAGAAACGCCGAGCTCTGATTGGCTCTGATTGAAGGATAGTGGGTAGACCTCGAGGCAGCTTGCTTTGATGTCTATACCACTATTCTTCAATCAGAACCAATCAGAGCTCGGCGTCTTTCTGACGTCACAACAACCCCTGCAAACAGAAGCAGACGAACTTGCGCTCCGGATAGGACGTTAGCGCACCAGTCGGAGACGCGCTCCAGGCACCATAGACCTGTAAGCTCTCAAGTTTGGAGCAGCGTCTCTGGCGAGGAAAGTCGGATATTTTTAGGTCGCATTTCCGTTGTGCGTCGCATTGCGTCCTTTTTCAACGCCCTGGTACGGCCCGTGACGGGACGCTGAGGAACGCTGACCAGACGCTTGTATACGCACGTGGATCGTGCACGATGGGGACGATAGGACACAGCTTCACGACAGTATTAAATGGGCGCGTCTTGCGGACGAGGCGACTCCTTCATGGTCGCGTCTCGTGGACGCCACAGCGCCCCCTGGCAGAGAGAAACAGGCCTATGCATGTACTATATGGACCTGCTGGAGCGTCGTCACGCTCTGCCATCAACTGCTTCATGACTAGTTGCGTCAGAAAGGCCTACCACCAATAAGAAAGACAGCATCGCTTACCCTCGGTAAATAGCGGTACAAACTATAAATATACTAATTTCAAACTCTTATGAAATTTCAAAAGTACACTTGAAGTATATTCTTAGTTTACATCGTATTCTAGCGGTGTCTGGTTCGATCGTCTGTCGATCTAAACAAAGCACATGTTTAACGCGTGTAGTACCACAAGTGCACTAAGTATGTTGTGAACTTTCACAAACGAAGAAATTAAGTGATACTAGTGTATTGCTTTTTACAAAAGGTAATACAGTGAGTCTGTGATAAGTTATAATTTATAAAGCATACTGTTCAAGGCACTTGGCACTTCGGAACTTGCGAGAGAGCGCCGGGCGTGCACAGAGCGCAAACGAGTCAATGAACCAGCTGCATGCGATGCCGATGTCCTAAGACGAGCATTGTTCGAAGTACAGCGTTCGAAGATAGACGAAGAAAAATGTGTTTCTGACGTTTAGCAGCATGCAAGGCGTGCTCTGCCGCCAAAGATATTGCTAACAGCATGATGCAGGCAAAGGCAACTGCTCGTCTCTTGGTGTTTTATTTTGATTTTATCGTTTCCTTCATAATTAGGAGTTTAGTTAGCGCTCGCTACAGGGTGCTTGTTTCATGTAATTACAGTTTTTTTTAAGCCTTGAAAGCTACACTAATGCTGTATGTGCCAGTAAGTTATATGGCCAGGAGCTCATGATATGGGGTAATAATTCACAGGATTAAGTCGGGTAATTGACCACAATTTGTTCATTACCTTTTCAAGTAGTGAAAATAAATATATCGTTCGAAATATAAACTGGCTCGGCGTCATCAAAAACCACTAAATAAGTAATTTGAGAAAAATTTGGAGCGCGTGGGAAGAGCGGTATAACATTGCTGTAGGTGCACATGCAGCGCGTAACAGTGAAGACTGCGAGAAGGAACACACAACACAGGACGAGCGTTGACTCGCAACTAAATGTTTAATAGTGAAAACAGAAACCAGGAAAACATAAAAGGCACACTCAACAACTACGCATGCGCCACCGCAAACTGTCTCGTCACAAAGGGCTTCATCGCCGATAACGCCACCGATGACTTGCTGACACATTGCGCTCCGTAAATTAACAATATGGAAAGCCCCTGCCACTTCTCTCGTCACCTTATCTCGGTGCTTTCCTAAGATAGCGGTCTCATCGAAGAACGGTTTGCACTTGCAAGTCCCGCAGTGCACCGATAGATGGCCGCGGACCGTATCAGCTCTCGGGGAATAGTCGTGCTCTCTGAACCTGTGTTTAAGTCATCTACCGGTTTGTCCAATACACCCACAAGAGAGGGGTATCATGTATACAGCACCACAAAGTACAAGACACAAACGGTTTGGCATGCTTTTTGCTATACAACTGTTTTTTGGTAGCACCTCTGCCTTCGAGTTGTCCGCTCGAACAAATTTGGCTCTATATTCTGAGGGGCGGAAAACACAACCGGGATGCCATACCGGCCTCCCTACTTTTTTTTCTTCAAATTATGAGAATACCTTGTCCAGGTAGGGAATGACAACAGTCCTCCTTCTGTCAACACTTTTCTTAGATAAAGAAACCCCCTATAACCCTCTCTTACAAGTGTACAGCCAACTTCACTCAACAGGAGCCGACGGGAACTCAGCATCTGCAGTCTACCACACTGCGCCCATAAAGCTATCACCGACAGTGTGGAAGCGCGACTTTTTTAAGGCCGCCTCCAGACACAAGACTGCTATGCCCCTCTTGATCCCCTTAGAGTGGGCGCACCTGTAGTTCGAAATTGCCTTCCTGGATCGAGGGCTGTAGGACCATCACACATGGCTACCGTCGCATTGCGCCTGTTGCACGAGTGCATGGTAGCCTTAGCGCAATGCCGCGCTTTCCTGGCGCTCAAGGTCTTTCCGAAATTGACTGGTTTAGTGGTTTTCGATTATGCTCAGAAAGTTTCTCGTTGGAACCGTACGTCTATTTTTCACTGATTAAAAAGTAATTGACGAATTTGGGTTAATTATCCTACTTATCGTGACGATTAACCCCTTTTATTACTTCGGCGTGGTCGTAAACCTCACCTGCACAGATCATATTAAAGTAGGTTGCACTACATTAAAAAAAAATGTACTGTAAAGTCTAAAAGAAAACACCCTGTATATTTCCGCCGCTGATTGCTTTGAATGGTGTATATACTTCTCTTGTGAGTCCCTTTTATAAGTTTGCCTGTGTTCGCAATTGGATAGCGTATTACGTATATTGCTCTATCATTTGTGATTTTCCTTGCTGGGTTGTTGAGGTAGAACCTAATTTTATGTGCACGTTACTGCTGCTGTTCTATTTGGGGGAGAAGGGGAGGGGGGGTGCGGGTGCTTACGGCTTGTCAAGCTCACGTTAACAGCTTTTTTACTTGATTTCCACTAGCGTTGTTTGTGTTTGGTTTGGAATGAAGGGGTATTCTAATTATTATTATTATTATTACGTATTCTGACCTTTCGTCATTCGCTGCCGGTTACCTCCGTTCTGCTCCAGTAATTAACCGCCTGCGTGTTCTGCAAAAAAAATAAAGCTCAGGCTTTTTTTTTTTTTTTTGCTTGTAAGCGTTTGAGATTAGCGCACTTGGACTGCTTATTCTGTGGATCAACGCTTTTGATTTATTCGTCGGGAAGCTCGAGCAAAGTTAACACCACTAAGAGAAATCAAATCCCGTGAACAGCGCAACGAGAAATGGACAGAACGCGACAGGACAACAAAAAAGCTATCGTCCCGTTCTGTACTGCCATTTGTCCTTGGCGCTTTTCTATTTTGTTTTTCGCGATCAGCGATTGGGCCCGAATCTGACGCCGAACGTCCCTCCGACGCATTGATTGGACGTACTGATGCCCATCCGAACGACGACGGGGCACTACGTGTCCAATCGGTGTCTGTGCGCTCAACCTCTATGTGATGACGTCAAGGTCTCACAGTGCACGGGCCTTAATTATGTTCCATACTCATTTTTCGTTTTAATTCCGATCGCAGCCCAAGATATATGTACATCCACACAGTGTTTCCAAAGAAGCCCGCTTTGCCCCCAAACAGGTGTGGGCACTGCGCGTGCGCAGGAACCAAACTCGGGTCGAGTGAAGCGTCTGCGCAAGCGCAGTACCGACAGCAGCGCCACCGCACAGCGGCGTGACGTCAGTGAGTTGAGTTGGTTTATACGACCCCGTGGAGTCACGGCGGCGCTCGTCGTGTTTGTGCGTTTAATGCTGTCACCGCGGCTAAACCAATCGCGCACATAAAAAGAAAAACAAAAAGACGCGATATCACGCCGTATTTACAGTGCGTGATTTGTTTAGTCGGTGATATATCACACGCGCAAAGACGACCAGCGCCACGAAGACGATGCATTTCTGAGGTTGCTTGATCGGGGATCGATCGGTTTCGTAGAATATAGCTCTTGCGATTGCGGACTCGATGTAAAATGGTGTATAAGGGGTGTTGGCCAAGCGAGGTCGATCGCCGCACTGACGTATACCCGCAATTTGCAGATATATGCGTCATCCGTGGCTACGCCTTTCGTCGTATATACGTAGTTTTAGCAGCAATCGAGATAAGAGCTGCGCCAGGAATTTGTTTCCAAGTAGTAAATTACGAAGCTTCCAGCGAACGCCGGTCTGTCGGCGCCTCTGAATAGAGAGAGCCCATACACTTGAGAGAGGGGGCAACTCAAAACCGTGAAGAGCATTTGCGATTTAATGGCGGGTGCCTCCTGCGGCCCGCAAACCACGTGACAGCGATAGAACAGTTGGAAACGCTCTCAAATCTAGGCACGCTACCACTGACGCGAGCAGCGACTCGAGAGTTTGCTGAGCTTGGGGGCAACGGGGAGCCCAGGCGTGAGACGTACGCGGTGCGCAGGGTCGCGAACTTGTGGACGCTGTAAAAAACCTGCGGGATAACAGCCAAGAAACGCGTGTTTCAGTCGGAGTTCCTTCCCCCCCTCCACACACGCACAGACACGCGAAATATTTATCTCTTTTGTTCCTTTTCTAACCTTGACCGTCCTGTCATTCGTGTCATAAATACTGGCTGTCGTCGTCGTAATCGTTAGGTATGGCAGCGTCATCTAGTGAGTGCACGAGGAAGAAAGGTGGAAGGTTGGGACACCTAACGAGATTTTTGTTAACCGTCCGCCTCGCATGGAGTTGATGAACCAACCGGCGCCGGCATTCAAAGCGTGTTTCGTTTATCTATTTTCGTGAAACAGTGCGACCAAAGTCGTTAATACGTACAGAAGAACAGGGACAAGAGAACTGAACCCCACCAGTGAGAAAATAATTTCTCGCGATAAAGATTTTAAAAAACATGCCGAAATCGCTGCTGTCGCTAGGCTGATTCTGACGAAATGCCCTAGCATTTAGCGCAGGCGTTCCGACTCAGCGAAGAATGGGAATTCCAACCTCGCCACGATCCACATACTGTTGTCTGCGGAGGGCCAGTGTGTTCTTGTCGCCGGCGGTTTTGAACGCAGCTACCACATGCAGCTGCCCTCGATCGCCACCTACGGACAACATACTGTTTCCTTCGAAGAGCCAATCTTTCCTCCCGGCCGCGTCGGCGGTTTCGCGCAAACAGCGCCGTCGCTGCGCCTCGGTTTTACGTTGTCGAATTCGAGTATGTTGTGCATACTGGGGAAATGAAACCATGTGCTTACGCCCCAGTGCCATCGTAAGAGCAGTGCGCTTCAACAGCGGCGCGTCTTTGGAAGCTTGCGAGAACACTCTTTCCCTCTTACATAATGGGAAAATGGACGTAACGAACAAACGGAACGAAAGAGCACGCCGGTAACCGCGCCGCGGCCTCACCAAACCAGTCAATCAGTCCAAATCAAAGACGGCTGCGTGCAACCAAGGCAAGAAAGGCTAAAGCATTTCACCAAACGAGGGGGAGGGGGAGTGTGGATTGGTGGCCGAGCGTGTAGTTGCCTTAAAGACACTAAATTTTAGGCTGTCTCAAACCTTCGCTGCACGAGCGCACGTGCATGTAACGCACGCTCGAAGCTTCTGCTTCGCTCGGACATGAAAGTGTTCAGCACACCACAGCTCGGAGTACATAGCGAAAGCTCGCGCTGAAGAACCTGCAGGGACTATTTCGGCTCCGTCCCCGCCCGTTTCGATCGGATGTGCATCGATACCAACGTGCGGTGGTGTAATCACTACGGTGTGATGCGTGATACGACCTCAGGTTAGCAAGGCCCTAGCCAAATGGCCAATCTACAGCGGAGATGCCAGATGCCATTCAAGGCAGACTAATTTACAGTTTCTAAACATTCATACGACAATTCATCTACGATAAAGTTGCCTGGCGTCGACTATATATATATAGATCGTGCCCTTCGTTTCGCCGTAATATTTTCGTCAAGCTTGCTCCGACTTCTAACTTTTTGAGTCTTTGAGCCATCGACACTTCAGTTGTTGGAACACTCAGGCAACATGTGTCGCATCCGACGCCGACGAAGGACAGATGCCTTGCAGGTGGCCGTGTCGCACTCAAAATATAAACGTATGACCAACATACACACACAATTCCCGACGCATTGTGTTTCATAGCTTTATAGAGGTTGTATAATAATGCGATACCTCTTCCTCCTCCACGGAGAGAATTGACCAGTGAGACTGTCTCCCAAAAAATGAAAGCCGTTTACAACTAACTCCCTGTAACGCCGAATTAGAGCGCAGCTCTTGAAGGGGAGGATGGAAGGGTATTGAGGGAGGGTATACCCCTCCTCCCTCCTCCTCCCCTCCTCCTACTTCACCCCCCATGGCCCCTTCTTGAGGTCACGTGGCCCCCTGAGGTCACAGGAGTCACGTGATTTTACAGTTACGCCGACGGCTACGGCGACGGCGACGCCACTCAAACCGGAAAAAAAAACCTAAAAACTGCGCTCTAAAAAAAAGCCTGGCCACCGTTATTCTGCAACTCGAGCGACCCGTATCAGCCAGAAATTTCTGCCACATGCCTGAGCTGTGGAAACCCGATCAGCGTGGCTCCCCACCTGCATTGTGCATTTGGAGTTCGCCGGCTTTTCTTAAATGGTTTTACTTTATTCACCTGTTCAGGATGATTACCCCTTTTTTGTGTTATCTTCCACTGCGAGAACCAGGGAATACCAGGGCTCGAAGCCTGCTCGGTCTTCGCAGGAAACGAACGAAGAGAGCGAACGTCAAGCAGCCCGCGACGCGGGCCGTTCGACGTTCTACGAGGATTATTTCCGTTGAGGTAACCTCCGAAAAGCCTTTCCGACTATGTTCCCGATCTTCGCGAAAAATAGCTGATGAGGTCAGGTCCGGGGTATGGGGACGGAATACACACGTTCGTTGATTTGCTTTGGTGCTGTGTAGAAAAAGCAGCTCTCCTCAAAACGTGCCCCAGAACAAGCCGGATTCCGTCCGATCGTCGTGAAGTGACTATCGTCGACACTGTAATTGGATTTCTTGTGATATTTGAGACCTTTCTCAAATCGTGTTCGGATAACGTGGCACCGTGGGATACATACTCGTTGAATTGCATGTTGTGAGCGGAAAGTACCCACGCAGTTCAGCTATTCTGTGTGGTCAAATATTTTCGATAATTGTAGATTGACACGGCTGTAGACTGCAACGGCTGCGTGCATGGTGCCGTAAAACAATCAACATCAAATTAAACAAACATTCCAGTTGCATTTGTTGTGCCGCGCACTAACTCAACAAATATAGCTTTCATTTGTTTGGTCTTGTTCCCAAAAATAGTACAGTGGTTTCCCTAAAACCTCGAGAAATTATATTCGCCGTAGAACACAAAGAAAAAATAAAACGCGGCAATTTGGCCGCTGCAGCGTCCGGATTTGTGCCTGCGCAGGCTGCCACAGCCCACTGACAAGAGAACCCACAGCCCAGATCAGTCGGGCAACCCTGACGTGCACTTTCAAAGCCAGGAACGAGCGCTGTAAATCGCTTCGTTCGAGACTGCCGCTGGAAAGATCTATATTCTATACTATTCATGGCTTTCACATGACGTCATCACACTGGTGGTGGTAATTCCAACTTGTTCTTGCCGAAAAAAAAAAGAATAGCGGATGCACAAAATGTGCCGCAGGAGGTACGGGTTCAGTGGTAAGGCCATCACAATGGCAGCTTATGTGACATCAGTGCATGCCAATCGTGGACACAGCTGTTTAACACGTTCCACATGCTCTCCGAGAGAACTCACACCTCGTGATTCCTTTCTGAGATTCACTGTTCTTCCAGTCTGTGATCACACCGCCACTTGGTCGTCTGCTAGCCGCGAAGTGGACGACCTCGTAGCACTTGCCGATTTTATAGTCAGCTGTGTCCCTGATAGTATACGTAATGACCAGAGGCCTGCCCGCATTATCGACGGCAATATGATCTCGTCTTACTGTACAGGAACCGTTCCAGCTGCAGTCTGTACGCCGTGCCCAGCCATGGCCCAGGACTACGCCGACGGTGACCGGCTGGAGTTCCAGGCACCCAGCATGGCGCTGCACTCTTCCGGAAGCTTCACCAGTTCTTCGAAGACGGCGAGCTGTGCGACGTGTGCGTCCGCGTCGGCGGTCGGGCCTGGCGCTGCCACAGGCTTGTCCTGGCCTGTTGCTCACCCTACTTCCACGCCATGTTCACCACTCCGCTTGCCGAAAGCCAGCAGCAGGTGAGCGATGTCACCATTGTGACCTCTAAAGCCGCGATCTCGCTGCTCTACATGACACAAAAGACATTATCTGCATACACCTCTGAGGCGTGCTTCTTCCTCGTATGACGGTCCTGGTACATTGGTCGAACAAAAACTGCATGCAGACATGTCTGGAGCATAACGAAGCAAACATGATTCCAACATTTGTCACCACGTCAGCAGATTTTACGTGATGTGTACGATGCAGCGTGACTGCGGCCAAAATATCTGGCGAGTCTACAGACCGAGGCGCTGTTTACAAATATAGCCCGCCTTTGCCCACACCATACTGCGCGTGCGCAGAAACCAGATTCGCGCGAGAGGAACCGTCTGCGCATGCGCAGTGCCGACAGCAGCGCCACCACAGTGGTGTGACGTCAGAGAGTCGCTACCGCTCCGCAGCCAATGGGATTGCGGCATCGGCCGATAACAACTCCGGAAGAACCAATCACGAAGAGGCATTAACATAATGGGTCACGCCCTGCGTTTCTAAGGATGTCGTTGACTATATAGTTAACCGCAAAGCACTTTGGAAACCCCGAATCACTGCAACCTAGCGATCTACGGACGGTGCTCGGTGACCTAGAAAATAGTATCCTATGTGACATTTAGGAGACAGCGTGACGCTGAAAATAGTCTCTCTGTGACACATGCAGACTCTCGGACACCGAGGAGACACTGAGCGGGTGAAACGCCGTGCTCAATGTCGCAGCCGCAGTGTTACTTTTTTAGTTACGTGTAAAACATGTTTCAGCCTCCTCATCATCATTCATTCACCGAGTTCCTACCGTAGATTGCAGCGACTGGCGCTCCCGAGCGCTTTGCCAAAAGTAGGCACACCACATGTTTTTTTAGAGTGCGCGTTGAGGTTTGGTGAAGGCGGTCGATGTCTCCGTGAAATACCGGGAGCATGAACCCATGTCACAACAAGTCCCTATACCGGATATTTTTGAAAGAATTGAAAACCAAGAAAATGACACCTCAAGCACTCATTCCCAAAGTCCCGAGTCCACCTAACCGGCGTGCTCTTCCTCGACAGCCGCTTCTCCAAGCAACGGGGCAAAGCAGCGAACCCCACCCTATCATGTGCCCCCCTCTGCATTTTCGCTCCTTCTCCGTGCCTATTCACCAGCGTACATTTGGAACCTTCTAATTATTTCTCTTAGCAAAAACAAATAGGCATGGTACGATGACGTCATGTGGTACGAGGATGTCACGTGCAAGCCGTGTATAAACACTAGTTATAACAAGACGACCCGTTTCCATCGAAGCAAATCCAAACCCTTGCCGCTAGGTGGAAGGAGTGCTCGCGCGAATACGGACGACTCTTCTCGGAAAAAGTTCATTTGGCAATAGTACACGATAATTGTGTTAACCTGGGCGTCATCGTGCTCATTTACCTGTGTTCAAAGCTCGAATTATATTAGAATGTATAAGTTATTTGTCAATACGTTCTGCAGTGTGCTCTTGCAATTTTAATTAATGTGTAATAATTTCATTTTTATCAAGCTGTACATCCCCCCCCTCTTCCCGCTCAAGTAATGCCAAAACGTCTTTGAGGTATTTTGAATAAATAAATGACCTCAAGCCCGTTACATCTGGCCTGTGCCTTCCAAAAGGACGGACATGAATGTGCTGGAGTGATGGAGATTAAACGCTGGGCTGTGGATATTTAACTTACACTTTAACATGGAACATCCATGGCTCCGTTCCGATAACATCCCGCCACTGCAGGAAGTGAGCATCGGCGACATCGGACGAGGTGGCCATGGACCAGCTCATACGGTTCGCCTACACCGGCACAGTCCAACTCAACGTCGAAGGCGTTCAGGTAAGAGTACACAGTCGCCACTTCTTCGCGTTGCCGGACGTGCGTTCCTGCCGCTCTGCGGCGTACTATCGTCAATCTTCATAAAGCGCTGCAATTAGATCTGTAGTCGTGTTTGCCTCTTGGGACGTGTCAGGGATCTACCAACGATGAGGTCATACGCGGGATTCGTCTTCTAGGCAACATCGGTAGCTGTCTTCAGAAATGTGTCGCTGGGATCTTCAAACTTGCGCGGGGCGTAGTTATTAGCGGCTTCAACCTTGTTTCTGAATCGTTCGAGGATGATATGAAGCTTCTTGTTATTATTGGTTGCGGTTAATCAATTCATAAGCGCACCATACGTTAAATGTCTCAGGGGAACTTATATTTGAGGATGCCTGAGAGCTGGGATTTTGAGTGCGTGTCTGAGTGGCTGCCTGAGCTACCTATCCTCGTGAAATATGCGGTACACTGCCTCTCTAAGCCAGTTTTAAAAATTCGATATTTTTTTACTCAAATTATTTATTTGAGGGTGATTGACAAGTCCTCCCCCATACGCAAGTATCTTTCCTAAAATCACGAATTTGAAAGAATGAAATTATGATAAAAAGACGCAGAAAGTTTGTCAGGACATGACAGCCTAAAGGCTGAACTCCATGGGACGAATATGCTGCGAAAAATTGACAAATTTTGCCCGGCGGCTTTTGCTGTGCGCGTGGAATCACCACAGTAGCTGCTATGTCGCGCGCAAAGCGAGCGTGCCGTCGGGCGGCGTTCGTCAGTTATTCGTCGCATAATTCGCTCCATGGAGTTAATAACATATATTATATACGTTTGCATAATATTTCAGTGCAAGGTATAGTCGTCGCATCAATATTTAAATGTTCGACTCGGTACGCGCATCATCCCGCTCTAACGTAATGCTTTTGATTCATAAACCCGCACGGCGATGTTTATAACGGAGAATCGCTACGTCCGTTCCGAGGATGCCGCTTCTCCACGGTGCACCAGTGCCCGACGAGAAGCGCACTCAACGGAGTTAACCGACCCGCCCGAACGAACTTCCGAATAGTACTGTCAGTGTTTAGTCGTACACAGCGCGTCACTGTTAGTGCGAACACAACATCAGCGCTCTTTTGCATTTAACTTTGGCGAGGGCATTGGCGGGACCCACATTTTACAGCTTAAATTAGCGTCCCAAATCAGCACTTCTCACAACACTACTGGTTTTGGTAACTCTACCCATAAAACCTCCGGCACAAAAACGAAAAAAACACGAAAACGGCGGTTTGATGTTTGCGTTAACAGTGTCGCGTAGTGCACATCCAGGAAAACAGCCGGCACACGTTTTCAGTCAATGGTACATGGGCCCGAAAATAGGGAGTTGTAGTAGATCGTTGGGATATACCTCTGAAAACGATACCGACGGATGCGCAAAAGTGACAGAGGAGTGTCGGGTATCGTTGCAGGAGTTATCGCGGCGATCTACTAAAACTCTCTAATCACTTTTTTTTCTATTTCCATCGAACAGTTGTTCCAAAACTAGCCGCTAGGTGGAGGACGACGCCGCACACGCACAGAGCCATTTATACTGAGAGAGTTTGGCCTTCTTAAGGAGATTTTGACAGCCTGGCAACCAGAGCAGCGTAGTCTGATAACCGGGAGATGACTACTTCCGTCCGCCATTTTGTGGCTCTGGCTCATAGGAACTCTATGCGATTTCTCAGGAATAAAAAAGACAAAGAAGTGACGCCATTTTGTGTTATCGCGAAATCCGCTTGTTCTAGCGGTCAACAAGCTCCGCCCATTGGCCAAACTCTCTCAGCATAAACGGCTCTGCACACACAGTACCGTAGTAGAGAGCCTAGATTGGAGAGAGGGTTCATCTCAAACCATGAGGAGCGTTTGCAATTTGGTGGTGGACGCCTCCTGCGGAGATTGATCCGCAAGTGCGCATGCGTCGTTCATTTACGTGGCGAGGAGAAAAGCAGGCGGAAAGGCGGAGGCGCTTGCAGACGATCAACGATTTCGGGGCCTCCTTCGCGGCTCGTATTGCAAACGCGGCCAATAAAACACGCGATCCCAATCGAGTGGTTGGAATCTCTCCGTAATACAGGCTTTGCGCTGTTCCTACCAAACAGCATGTACCACCAACTGAGTCAAACTACCTGCCCTGTCGCAGTTCATTTACGCCTTTTTACGCTGTTCCCACCAGACAGTATGTATTAACCAACTAGCCCAACTTTATGCATTGTTGCAGTTCATATACCTACCTAGTTTAACACAGAGTGTTGAAACTCCCGAGCATCAGCATTGTTGTTTCGCATCTAATGCCTATATATAGTCCATTCGAGAACAATGTAAGACCAGGAGAAAGAATATAACCAGCGCCTCCTTTGCCGTCACCGCCGGACGCAGGCCCTGCTGCACGCGTCTTCGGTGCTGCAGCTGGACCCTCTGATGCGCGCCTGCTCCTGCTTCGTGCGATCCCACCTGGAGCCGGGCAACGCGCTGGGCGTCTGGCAGTTCGCCGAGTCGCACGGTCTCGGGGACCTGGCCCGCAGCGCCGAGCGCTTCGCCAGGGCCAGGTTTCCGCAGGTGGCCGCGTCCCGGGAGTACCTGGCCCTGGGCGTCGACCACCTGGACAGGCTGCTGGCGGCAGCAGACCTCGGTGTGGAGTCCGAGACTCAGGTGAGCATGGGCCCTTGATTCGGGTGGTTCTCGCAGTCTTTGACTCGAGCCTCCAATTGTATGTCTCCACCCTGTTGCGGTTAAGGAAAGCGGGACAATCTCCTCCCACTTTAGCAGAGCGAACGCTGGGTAGGAGAATCCACATTCCCTCTAGCGTTCGCTATGGTCAAGTGGAAAGAGTTGAGGGCTTTGCGAGGGGAGATTGTCCTGCTTTTCTTAACCTGCAACAAAGTATAATCATCACACTGCCGAGAAAGTTTGGTCAACACCACCCAGAATAATCAAAGTCCGTGCCGACTGACTGACCAGCTAAATTGTGACCCGAAACCGCGTGATAACAGGTGGACGCGCTCTTTACTCCCACCTTTGCCCACAGGTCTACGAAGCTCTGATGCGCTGGATCAAGCAAGACATCGCAGGACGTGGCGGCGAACTGCCCAACCTCCTGGCCCGCGTACGTCTGTCTCTGCTTCCAGCGGGCTACGTGCGTCGCCGCGCCGAGGACGAGGAACTGCTCCGAGGCTGTCATCGTTGTCGAGACCTGCTGGACGAGGCGCGTGACCACCAGCTCTGGCGGGCCGGACTCCTGCCGGGGCTCCCACCGGCTCCCGGGGAGCGCTCGAGACCGCCGGCACAGTTACGCAGGTACTCGGCGCTGAGGCGCCTCCATTGCGGTGCATGCTCCGGCACTTCGATGACCATGTGTCCGCTCGTTGTGGTAGGGTCACGCCCTTAAAACGGTGGGCGTGCTGTCCCAGCCACTATCAGCGACGGCATATGGCAACGCGTGGTGTGGTGTCATTGTTGTTAGAACGTTCTTTGTATGGGCTTTTGTACTCCGCACTCTTGCGGTCATGCGTTTGTGTGGGCTTATAATTCCGCGGTTCTGCTGTTGCCATCACTGAGGTTGGTTTTGGTTAGAGCGTCTCCGGCTTCGGTGAAGTAGCTTGCCCGGGCCGTCATCGTCGTAGACAAACTCTGGGCACGAGTCTCACTCATGCATCCGCCGAATACTCCGCTTAGCCTGAAGCAATATGAGGACTAGACGCGCTTCTTGTGTAGTCTGCTATAGCGGTATGGTTAGCGCATGTTCACTAGCATGCTCCATCCGGTGCAGTGGTCGCGTGCAGACGACATGCATGCGCAGAAGAATGGTGCAACTAGCGAACGATTCACCTCCAGCGCTTATCAAGCATTGCGATTCAAAGGTGGCACTGATAGCATTGCTCGGCTGGAATAACTGCAATTTAGTCACTCTGTGCGCAGCACGCGCTGTCCTGTTGTCGCACATTATGCCCCAAGAGATTCCCCTCCACAAGCGTCCGTGGAGTAATTCGAGAACGCACGAAGTACTTCAGTCAAAACAAATGCAGTTGCAATATTTCTTCCTCGACAAAAATTAAAAGAAAACATAAAAATCGGCATTTTTCTTGTTTTCCTTCCAGGAACGTTGTTCTGTGTCGGCGGCCGTGACTCGAACGGTGACCCATCCGACTCGACCGAGTTCTACAGCATCGCCCACAACCGGTGGTTCAAGGCTGCCAATATGACCACCAGGAGGCGGCACGTCGGAGCTGTCTCCGTTGCAGGCATGTATTATCCTACCACCGTAGTTAACTTCTCCGAAATGAAAGTGTGATGTCATACTCGCAGCCTCTTCTCTACTATGCTGCGAGACTGACTGCGGAAATTTATCATATCAGAAGCCTCGCTTGGATATACATAGCAGGGGATCTTTGAGTCCCACTGTACGGCGAGCAAGTTCGTCTGTTTCTTTCGCAGCGGGTACAGTGACGTCAAAAGCGCGCTCTGATTGGAAGGATAGTGGGTAGACAGGATGGCTAGCTGCCTTTGTCTCTACCCGCCATATACCTCTAATCACAGCGAGCGAGACCATTGCCTGCTTCTCGCACAGAGGGAACAACGGCGCCAGGGTCAGGCGTTTGGATGCCGAACACAGACATCGTCTGCTAGTTCTAGCAATGGCTATCACATTATATACGGCTTTCGGAGAGCCACCGGTTCTCTACGAACGAGGGCTAAGCTGTCGAGAAAGGGGGGAGGAAGTGTGCATTGTTATTGTTGTATTTTTGCCGACGAACCACAGAGTGTCCCCAAAAGAAGATGCCACGTTGGTATTAGAATGGTTATAACTGCGTTGGTGACTCAAAGTCTTGGCATAGCCACTTTGCTTGGTTTGCTATGCTTACTTATGCACTAGGCGTTTAAACATGCATTTCACTTGCTCTCGTACGAACGCTCACTGCAGTGTCCAACTTGTCTACAGGCAAATTCTTTGCCGTTGGCGGCAGTGATGACAAGCATCACCTGTCCAGTGCAGAGTTGTTCGACCCCTGACAAACTGTTGGAAGCTGGTCTGCACAATGAACATACCCAGGTGGGCATCCGACTCTCGCCGCAATTAAAACTTTGTGGCTACATATCATCCTCCGATGCAGACGCCCACTTTGCCGATCGATCGCGTCGCAGGGTCCGTCGTGTTGTGTCCTCTTACACCGTTTAGTATCACATCTGCTGGTTCATAAGTAGGGTTCCGCGTTTTCGGTATCTATTTTTCGTCACATTCGGGGGTTATTTATCAGTGTTTATTTTTTCTCTTGAAATTGGTGTTTTTCGGTGTTAAATTTCAATGCTGGAAAGAAATCGGTGATTATCGGGGCTTGTGTTGCAAAGCGACTGCATAATTACTAGAAAATACTAGAAACACCACGGCCCACCTCACATTACACATGTTTATTGTACACACACCAAACACGTCACACAATGCACATACATATGGAAATAACAGATAGCGTGACGCTTTCAGAAGCATGATATCAAAACTTAAACTTATTGAAAAAATTGACATGTACATTGTCAGAGACTTGTCAGTCATCGGAGCACGTTCCTTGCGGCTGAGGAAACGCAGTCCAGAAAACGCACGCTCCACGTTCCTGTTTCAGACGGGGATGGCAAGAAAATCAAAAGAAGCTTTTGACAAGACTGGCCATTCCTTGTCTGTGCGCTCTCCAGAAGCTGCCAATGCAAACTTCTGCGAATGGAACTTTATACAATGAAGTTCAGACGACTACTGATATGATGAGGGTCATCAGAAATACTCAACCGGCAGCACTTGCAAACAAGGAGCTTCTTCGCACCTTCACACAAAACCTCCAAATTGTCAAATTCTTGGACGTAGTGCTCCATCGCTTTCCGTTTTCTACCCATACTAACGGGCACGCGAAACTCGTCCGAGCAGTGACTACGAAGTGGGCTGGTGTTGGCCTTCCGCACGCCCAGGAAAAGGGGACACAATCCATGGACCCGATTGCCCCTCCCCTTCCCCCTGCCCCTCTTCGCCTTTACTCCTTTCTCCCATATTCCAGGAAAGCTATGCCTGGACAAAAGACTTGAAATCTGTTGTGCTAAAAAGGATAAGGGAAGAGAACGGGGCAATAAACAGGGTTTCAAAAGAAAGAGACGACCCTAAGGACAGTTCAGTGGGGCTCTGTTCCGGGTCAACGAGAAAGAAAGCAGGCTACAAGATTCTATAAGCAAAGTTGCCATTTTTTCCGCAGCTTGAATTCGGTGTTTTTCGGTTTTTACCGAGTCAGAAAAAAACGCCTCGGGGGTTAATTATCGGTATGTATCGGTATATACCGAAAACACGGAACCCTATTCATAAGTGATGAGATAATTCTTCCTTGCATTAAAACAAACAAAAAAAAAGAAAAGAAATAAAGAACGAGGCTTCTGTTCAATAAAATTGAGAAGCCCGCTTTCCTTGCGGCATTTATAAAGAAGAAAAAAAAGAAAACGGAACTCCGCTTCGTTCTCAAATAAAGGTCAGCACGGATGGTCTTGTTACGCTTTAGCTGCGGTGAAACCAGTGGCGTAGGCAGGGGGGTGGTTAGGGGTTGACCCCCCCCCCCCCGCCCCCCCTTAAATCATCACTTTTTTTTGTTTTGGTAAAGGAAGACAAATTATTGAATGACTACCGAATTGTTCCGTCGAGCCGGGGGGTTTGCGGACGGCCGTGTTTGTATCCGTGAATTGTACAGTACATTGACTACCACACGGCAAAGATAAAACAAAGCCCTCTCCTCCCCCCCCTTCCCCTCCTCGAAAATAATTCCTGGCTATGCCACTGGGTGAAACAGCTCTTTGGGTCTTTTAAATTCGGATCAGAATATGTCCTTCGGTTGACCTGGAAAGGGCCTGGTGCAGTAGGACTCTTGATTGCACCATAAAACCTGTAATTCATCATCATCATCATTATCATCGTCCTTAGAAAGGGTCCCTGCCGTACTTTTCAAGGCGGGGCCTGGGCCTCTGCCAGCTGGGCGGTCCGCTGTACGCCGTGGGCGGCATGGACGACGTGTCCTTCTTCAACACCGTCGAACGCTACGACGCCCAGTCGGACTCCTGGACCCTGGTGGCACCCATGAAGTCTCCGCGAGGCGGCGTGGCGGTAGCTGTCCTCAGGGTATGTTGTATCTATACTATCCACTGTCTACAGTGGCTGGATCAAGGGGGGGGGGGCGACGGGCGTCAAACAAGCGCCCCCCCTCCCCCTTCTCGGAGGGCAATTTGACATGGGTGGACCCCCCTTGCACAGAAAAAATGGGAGAATAGTATCCTTAAAATTTTCCGCCCCCCCCCACCCAAAACGGAGTTCTGGATCCGCCCCTGCCTGTCTAGCACTTATGCCCCATGAGAAAAAAGCTGAGTCCCTGAGATGTGGACAGATGCAAGGCAGAGCCCGGATGCTGCAAAACGCTTTCCAAAGCTCACTAGACAAAGATTGCAGCACGCGGAAGACGATTATTGGAATGGCCTATAGGAATTCACTGGACGCCATAATTGAGGGCGGTGTTTAGAGCGCGCGCTCAAAACGAGCTCACATCAATAGGCCGCTAAGACCGGCCATCTTGATGGTAAGGAATGCACGTTGCAAAAGAACTGTGGAAGCTCGCCGTCAGCACACGCTCAGAAGCCGCGCACACAGCTAAGGCTGCCAGCCGGGAGGCCATTCAGCTGTATCGCCTCCAGCGCGAGCTTCCTTCGTTCAATAACGCTTCGGCGACTAAAGGCCGGTTCAGACAGTTGCGCTTGAGTGCGTTTGACTGCGTTGCGTCGAGAACCGAAAGCGAGTCACCGGCACATCTGTGCTTCGTACGAAGCGTGGAATCCAATTCAAGGAGTCATCTTGGCACGAGATATAAGCAGCAGGGATGTCCTGGTTTCTCGCAGCCGCAACGCAGTCAAACGCAGTCAAACGCAACTGTCTGAACCAAGCTTTAGCCTCGAGCGTGCACGTGCAGCCAAAGCACGAAGGAAGGCAACGAGCACGTGATGGAGGCAGTGCATCAAAAGGAGGGGCCCTACCGTTCTCATTCTGTCAATACTGATCAGGCTCGGCCATTAGTTGGGGAGGTCAGCGCGAACATCAGTCAACGCCACATCTTCTGACGAATCACGAGCTGCGAATAACGATCGATAGCTACGGCAGTAAGAACAAACAAACTTGCACATTCCACTCAGTTGCTCCGTTTTGATGTGGAAGCAGCTGAAGATGATAACTCTAGGCGACTGAAAAGGCAGTACAACGTGAAGTCCCGGTCACGGGAGTATTCAACGGTGGAATGTGGACCCAGTCTAGAAAGCACACATATTCCGTGCGTTTTCCAGCCTTCCAAGGCAATATTTCGTTGTTTTGTTTGCAGATGTAAAAGAATGAACACTCGGATTACATTTAGAAGCTTGCGCTATAACCACGGGGCAGTATGCACCTCTGGAGGTGGCACCAATGCTGCTGTGACTGCCCCTAATCACGTCTAGAGGCTCGACGTAACATCTGGCGGATGTCATAATGCTCCGCGTGGGAGTTCTCTTGTTCGGCACCGCCGCGTGCTTGCTGGACGAAGACCTCGTGTCGGTGCCCCCAGGACTGTATCTACGCGGTCGGAGGCAACGTGGGGCAGACGTCGCTCAACACTTGCGAGAAGTACGACCCGCACCTGAACAAGTGGACCTACGTGGCCGGAATGACGCAGAGAAGGGCTGGCGCAGGAGCTGTGGCCCTCGATGGCTTCCTCTTTGTCGTAGGTAAGGACGAAATTGAGCACTCGTACACTTCGCTACCACACGTATTGAGAGGAGGCCGAATGTAACTTTTCATGATCTGTCAAGAGAAAAACATTTATAATGTGTCTTTTATCGAGAAGAACACCTAAAAAACCTGGGGAATCGGATTCTAGCACTGATGTCACTTGGTCGGACGCATAATGGTTTGATCCAATGTAGCTTCCACTGTATTCTGCAATCATGGATGCGTTGGTGCGAGACAGCAAAACTTGAACTACATTAACAGGACGCTTCTGGCTCCAAAAGAGCGGCCGAAAATGACATCATATGCAAGCCACGTACAAGGAGAATTCTGGCAAAAGTTGCGAATTAGAAGAAATATTACCCAACATTACTTCGTCACATGTTTTTGTTGATTCATGTGCTCAATAGACTTGAACACAACCCCGCAATCTCACAGACAACAACAAAAAAAATATTTGTGTGATTCATTGTTATACGGCGCACACTGTATACCAACTTTATGTTTTGTAGAAGTTGCGCAATCGGCACAAATGGCGCTTTGTGTGGAAGGGTCTACTCCGAAGCTTTTGCTTCTCCACAATGCACTGGTGTCCAGTGAGAAACAGAGCTAACAAATCCTCGCAGACATAGACCAGTGAGAAACAGATGTAAACTTTCATATAAGTACTGCCAGTATTCTATACAAAGGTAGATCCTAAAACTAGATTACTGCATGTGTAAATAAAAGTTCGTAAAATCTGCGTATCCCTACCGTAACGTCCTGGCCCCGTTGCGTAGAATCGGTTCTTAGTCTAGTTGCTGAGAAAAAATTAATGTTTTGGCACAGTGTTGGTGCATATCCTTTCCTGTTTGTGAAATCTAGCAAGCGCAGCAAGACCAGCATATTAGTGGAGTTTGGCGCAGAAATCACATCACCATTTGTTGGGACTATTTTTCGATGTAGCCACTCTAACACTAACTGCAACAACGACAAAAAAAACAAAATTAGAAAAGAAAAATTTGCTTGCAGGTATTTGTTTGGTTTGCCCTCCGAATGCAGAAGTAGCAGTTGTGTCGATTTGGCGACGTGGTACCGGTTCTGTGCAGGAGGCTTCGACAACAACCTCCCGCTGAGTTCCGTAGAACGGTACGATCCGGATTTAGACCGCTGGGTGTGTGTGCGGCCCATGAGCACAAGCCGTGGTGGTGTCGGCGTCGGCGAGCTTTCCGGCCGGCTGTACGCTGTGGGCGGGCACAACGGCACTCGCTACCTGGACTCTGTCGAAGCCTACGACCCAGCCACCGACAGGTAGGTGGAACACTCTGAGGTTGATCATCCACAAAAGTAGGGCGAGCGCCACACCGCGATAAGCTTACCGCATCTCCATTCGTGGTCTTTCGGTTGCCGCCCGATAACGTCGGACCTATGTCATGCTGCAGAGCCTCTGGTCATGCTAGAGAGCCTCAAGTGAGAGTGTGTTCAACTGCTCGCCCGGGGTACGTGTTTATGGGCGCCATTAAATTGCAAACATTTTGTTGTCGGTCTATGGGGGCTACAGGTGGTTTTTCAACGTAACTCCGGTTATAAACAGCGCTGGACATGCTCGAATATTTTACGCGAAGAATAAAATAACACTTTTCTTTAGACACCACTTTTGTTCCAATAGGATAAGCTTTTTGTTTTGTTTTGTTTTAATGCGAAAAATGGTATAATTTGTGCTATCTCTAACGCCGCCATTAAATTGCAACCACTCTCCATGGTTCGAGTTGAACACGCCCTCACTTGAGGCTCTCTAGTCGTGCAGTTGCCTGCCACGATCCTGGCGGTGGCAGAGCAGCGGAGGTGGTTACGGCAGACACCTTTTCTGCTGTAGGTCACTCCCCAGCTTGACGGTCCACGGAAGCTTTGGGAGCCAGTTGGGATAGCGCGCGTGTGTATGAAGGCACTCTAAGTTGGGACTTGCAATAACAGCAACATTTGCGTTTACTAATTTTTTTTTGTCGGAACTTTTACGACTAATTGCCAGGATCGTGACATACTCGACAGCATGATAGGGCCGGCTCCTATGCTACAACATAATTTGTTGCCACTTTGAACACGAATCCCCGAGAGAAGCTCACCAAAGATAAGGTCACCCGCTTTTGTGCGGGTCTGGAGAAAACCTCGTCAGTCTTCTGAGAGACCCGGAGAAAGGCTCACCTCGAATTAGATTTATTATGTCAAGTGGTCGTTATCATTTAATAGCAGTAGTGCCACCATAACGTCCCTGGATATTTTTTCAAAACGCAGTGAAAAAACATCGAGGGACTTTATGCTACCAAAGCTTCAGGCACCTCTCACGCAGGCGGTACACCGTGCAACAGAGTTAGCGCGAAGCGATTTTTCACATCTTACTTAGAAGGGGTTGATGAGCGTCAACATCTTATCGCGTAAGAGTTTCTGCCCCGGATGAGCAATTTTCACCGCACTCTAGTCCGTTGCAACTCCAGAAGGTAGGGCGAGGGAAAGGAAGGCCGGGGAGGAGGAAACAGACGGAACGCTGGAGAGAGGAGGAGGTTTCCCGCTCTACTCTCCAGCGTTCTGTCTGCTTCTTCCTCCCTAGCCTTCCTTTCCCTCGCCCTACCTTCTTTAACTCTAACTATGTATGACAAAAAAAAAAGCCCAACAGTTTTTTTGTTCTTTTTCTTTAGCGAAAAAGTTGTATTGGCTTTTCTTTTTCGTGATTTCATTTTCTTGCAATACGAGATTACTTTTCCCGTTTTCGTTTCTGCCTTTTGCGTTCTGATTTGCTAACAAAAAGATTTGACGTAAGTGACACGAACGATGTCGGACGTACAAATATAGCTCAGCGGATCGATTTGCTCCGAAGACCACTGCTTTTTTCTCGTGTTCAGTCCGATATATATCTTCCTTGTGCAATGATTCTTTGATTTAAATACAGAACATACACACACATTGAAAGCATCAAATAATAAACAAACGGTAAATGAAAAAAATATATTTTGGGGATTATTTTTGCGGGAAAGGATTGATGTAAGTCATCCTGGTAAAACCGGTCTTATTTAAATCATAATTTTATTCAGAATTTAAAACATCTTGATTTTCATTCTCCACCCTGGCTGTAGCTCTCGTTCCGCTTTTATGTCAACCTGTTTCGCGTGAGTGTCACCATAGTAACTTCTGACGTAGCAGGGATAGAGGAAATACGACCTTTATTCATTTCCATTTGGAATGTGTAGATTTGGCAATGCGATGTTGGTATAGCTACATGAAAGGTCATTTCAAAAATAAATATCGAGAAACTACTTACGCTGCAACCCTCTACACTGGTTACATCCCCTCCCTCCCTCCCTCCCCCCCCCCCCCCGTTTTTTTCTCTCTTAATATGCGTTCTATTGAAATTATTCATTTCACTTTCGTTGAGCAACGTTTGACGTGTTACGGGACGTTATATTTTAAAAATAGATTCTGCTGGTGAAGTGCAGAATGACCGTAGGCACATAAAACATCCCAGCATACTTCAGTTTAGAGAACGTATGTCACAATTGTGTGAATGCTCGATTCTTAGATTTGTAGGTGAGCTTTTCGCCGCATCCGTCAAAAGACCCGTGAGCTTTTCTCCGCATCGCAGTTTTGCGGTGAGCTTATCTCCAGTGAGCTTTTCTCGGGTGAACTTTTCTCCGCTGCCCGCTGTACACACACCAGTCCTAGACATGTTCCAGGTACCAAAGTTAAAGGAGCCACTATGGTACACTGCACGACCCTCTCTTTTTTTTTTTTCTCATTTTCTTTTAAGGCGGCATTGGAGAGCACCACTTTACTGCCAGAGGAGCACCTCTCACCATTCTACTAGTTCTGGTGACAGCCATCTAATTCTAAGAGAAAAGCACGTAAACTACACTGCGGGTAGATTGAAAAATTTCCGGAATGAAAAATAAACCAATATAAATCTGACTCAAGATATACTTCATTTTTCGACATAATCTCCCTGAAACTCGACACACTTAGTCCAGCGTTTCTCCAGCTTTCCGATTCCCTCCCTGAAGTGACTTTCTTCGAGATCCCCAAAATAACTTCACAGCCTCCATCACCTCCTCCATTCAACATAAATCTCTTTCCAGCCAGGAGGGTTTGTTTTGAGCTTCGGGAATAGGTGGAAGTACGATGGAGCAAAGCCAGGTGGTGGATGCGGAAGAATTTTGAATTTCAGTTCTTTCAGTTTTTGCTGAGCGACTGCACTTGAATACGCGGGTGCATTATCGGGGTGAAACACCACCGATTTCTGGACCATTCTCGGGCGTTTTTCTTGAACTACTTGTTTTCGCTTGTTCAGGAGTGTTGTGTAGTATTGGACAGTAACATTCTTACCCTTTTCAAGATAATCAATGAGCGAAATTCCTTTGGCATCCTAGAAGACTGCTGCCATCACCTTGCCAGCCGACTGAATGGTTTTTGCCCTCTTCGGAGCAGATTCACCAGGCTCAGTTCATTGTTCCGATTGACTTTTTGTTTCTGGTGTTTAATAGTAAACCCAGGTCTCATCCATAGTTAAAAATCATCGCTTGAAATCCGCTGGATTTGCCTGAAACACATGCAAACTGTCGGGGCTGACATTTGGGCTCGAACGCATTTTTGCTCCGGATTGAGCAAATGCGGCACCCATCTTGCAGAAAGTTTCTTCAATCCCAATTCATTGTGTAAAATATGAACTCGCTAAGAGATACCCACTGCTTCCTCAATTTCACACACTTTTACGCGGCGGTTTTCCGAAAACAAGTCATAGATTTTATCCACAATTTCTGGTCTGGTAGCTGTTTTTGGACGTCCTGAACGTGGTTCATCACTTGTGTCCGTACGACCACACTTAAATTCGGAAACCCAAAACTCACGGTGGAAAACAAAGGTGACGAGTCCCCAAAAACAGCACTCTATCTAAATTTAATTCCCATCGCAGTTTTTTCCTAAAAAAAAAATATTAATGACAACTTGTATTTTGTTTTTATTCATCATTGGAGCTGTTCATGGATGCTCGATTAGAATGCTTGTCAAAGCCAGACTGAGATATCAATGTGACATTTGGGGTCATTTCATACGAAAGGATTGCCAACACGACAAAAATATTTTGGAAAAAGCCCCTAGCGGCGATTCCAGAAACCTTTTAATCTAACCTCGTAGATGGATCATGCCAACGAAGATCAGGGAGCATACAATGTGTTGTGAATGAGCTGGGCTCTACGGTGCTATGACGTCACATGTGGAGTCCATAGGGCTCGGTCACGTGACCTCACGGCGTCAGTGAAATAACGTCTGTCATAGAACTTGGTCACATGACACCATGACATCACAGTCACGAGATATTGCAACAGCTCTTCACAATGGTTTTCTCATAGAATTCGGCAGATGAAACACATTGTGTTAGAACTCTTCAATTGCTCGTTTACACTAAGTGTTGCACACAATACAATCTATTTCCCATCCGGGCAATACAACTCAGGTGGGAGCCAGTGGCGAGCATCCATGGTGGCAGAGCGGGGCCCGGTGTGAGCCACTGCTCCTGCCCGGCGCTACTGCTCTGCCAGCTCAACCGTGATGAAAACCAGACATCTTTCGAAGAAGAGCTGCCGCCGCAGCTTTCCTGATTTGCGCCCCTTAGGACGGAAGGAAATGCTCGGGCTCCTTGGACCAAGCTTAGAGACAAGTGTGTCAGTAGTTCATAATTGTTTCACTGGTGAGTCTCCATTTCATACCCGGAGAGCA
Source organism: Ixodes ricinus (assembly GCA_037355805.1). Taxonomy (NCBI): domain Eukaryota; kingdom Metazoa; phylum Arthropoda; class Arachnida; order Ixodida; family Ixodidae; genus Ixodes; species Ixodes ricinus. The sequence goes on from JAZHYW010046547.1 coordinate 29,172, forward strand.
GACGAGTGTGTGGCAATGTCTGTCGTCAGCTCCCCTCTCAGCATTCTCCTCTGGCTATGCTTCATTTCACAATATTTAGGAACACAGCCGATGGTACCGGTCGGACAGCATCAAAAGCGCACTGTCATGGTGCTCGTTGTGTTTCTGCACGTGTCCGTCGTCGCTGAACCAATCACAAACAGGAAGGGACTATAGACTTGCATTTTTGACGCTACTCAAATGGTCAATTACGTCGTACCGTCTGCTGCGTCTGCATTCGAGCCGAAATGAAGTATAGGCCTTTCCTGTGCACGATTGGTTCAGCGATGATAGAATACGTACAAAAGCACGATGAACACCATGTTGGCGAGTTTTTGACACTGTACGATTCGCACCATCGGCCCGTAGCCTCGGCCATTTCTGGGGTGAAATTAAGTACAGCAATCGTGTTGCGCTAGCTAAATTTCTCATCGACAGCAGACAGACAACATCCATTTAGGCTAACTTCTCGCCGTCTAAATGTACACACGACATAGTACCTTTATGTAATGCGCTTGCAACCATGCACAGTGCTATCTTACAAATGGCATTCCTCTCGTAAAAAAAAACAACAAAGAACCATTTGAGATAATTTTTTTTTTTTTATTGCGGGAGGTTAGTTAACACAAAAAGAAAAAAAAAACATTCCTGCACATCTTGCTAACTCTCGCAAAGTGAACGAGCAAATAACTCTGTGTGCTGCCGGGCATCGCGACATACTTGCATCTTGGTTTTCATTTGGCAAAACAGCGAGTCTCTGAAGGGCATAGTGCAACGTGCACAGGGCTCGAGCGTACTCCGCGCTCTACTCCTGCCACTTGCGGTACTCCATGCCGTCGGGTGGCTTCACCGGCGTCGTCTTGCTCTTGATCTCGTTCCAGTTGGTGCTGAGCACGGTGCCACCAGACTCCACCTGCGCAAAGCCAAAGGTCACAGCCGCCCTCGGGCATCCACCAAAGATGTACACTCCTTACAAATGCAACATGGTGTTTCAAGCGTGGGTGGTGTGTACAAGCCCATGGAACTGGCGAACTACCGTCATGAAGGGTCGAATCTCGTTAATATGGCCCCCATTCGTACGGTCACTCCGCCACACAGACAAAAACTTCCGGGGACGAAATGGATAACTACATGCATTTTTGTCTAATTACCGTAATATACCAAGAAATAGCCCACTTAAAAAAATCAATAGCAAATCGGGCGAAAAAAAAAAAGGGTGCACATAAGAAAAGAGATTTAAAAAATGCTAGTTTTAGATTGGGACCCTCAAAACTTCTGATCGCAGGAAGGGGCGAGTGTTCTTCCCAGTTGGTTAAGTAACATGTGTATTTGCCGAGGTCACCATTGGCCAGGGCCCCACAACGACTAGAAGCGGGCTATTTTTTGGTGTTTAAAACAAAAGAAGAAATAGCAAATCGTGCAAAAAAATTGGGGTGGGCTATCCTTAGGAGTGGGGTACCTCTTGGTCTATTACGGTATTATGGACAACTTTTTGGGGGAAAATACAGTAATGAGAAACGACTGTATGAAAGTACTTCACAAGCATGCGGCGAGCACCTGCTACAAATCTCTTCCACGTCTCGCATGAAAGAGGTAGCCAAAGGGCCTGCATCCGGTGCCTAGTCCCCACATAAAGCATACCGACAAATGCCTGCTTCCTCAGCTCACAAAAACTTTTCGACATAAACCGTCATTGACACATTCCGTCAATCGCAAAATCCGTCGCGCATCGCCATAACGAACGACATAGAAAAAAACAAATCCTTCATAGTCTGCACACGTAGATGGTCCGCATCGCTTGAAGTTTGAACGTGTAACGTCTGCGGACTATAATCCTGAAAATGCGGTGGTACCGTACTTGAAAGACAGGACACTCACGAAGGACTTGTTCATGGCTCTCCTGACTTCGTCCGTCCCGTCGGCATAGATCCTCTGAAAGAGGGTGTTGAGGGCGGCCTCCCCTTCTTCCTTCTCCTCGCCCGTCTCCTGGACGATGCGGTCCCAGTTCTTCGTCCGGGTCGCCACCGCAGCCTTGGCCGCCTCAGTCTCGGCGACTGCGGTAACAGGCACGAAAGACCATCATGGCGTGCCGCCGCCCTCTCACAAATGCAACGGGACGACCATGTTTGACAGCTCGCAACAATGAATGTCGTCCGAATGTTGAAGTGTTTTCAATTACGCTGCAATACTATGCTTTACCATAGATCAACCGCAGCAGATGCTGCAAGCCATCCCAGCCATTCCAATTAGTAGTGTCGCATGACTTTCGGTAGGGACGCAGTGAAACACGGAAATCACAGTACCCGATTGGCTGGGATGGCTCGTAGCATCAGCCACGGTCCATCACGAGGTAAAGCCTGGTACAGCCGGATGCGTTTCCCCGGGGCAGTGCTTTGTGCCCAAATGTCGGATACTGTCGGCGTTGCCTACCGAACAAATACCCCAATGTGGCAGGATAGTTACGACACAATTTGTTATTTTGTAAATGCCAGCGACACAAGTGAGCACCCTGGAAATTACGGGACTCTTGAGAAACTCGCCTCAAGGTTGCCAGCACACTTCACGTGCGCTATCTTGCAAAATGGTTCGTTTGGGAACGAGCGCTTCTCGAAGTATACGCGTTCGCAAGCAGCCTCGCTTCAAAAGTTGGTCTGGCCACCATGGGTGGAATACACTTTGTTGGGGCACCAGTCAGCAACCATGGGCATGGCTCAGCAAGGCTCGACTATCAGACAATATACATACACCAGTAGCAAGATGACACCTTGCAAACATGCATGCATTTGTCAATTCTGAAATTGATGAAAAAAAGAAAAAAAGGACAAGGGAGAGCCATTCTCTTTCTGTTCACAAATTCATAAATGTGCATGAAATAGGTGCATGATCTTTACTTTACGGTGGGGCTAATGAGATTTGTCTACGAGCGATGCAAGCACCAATAGACTCCTTCCAAAATTCGAAGCGCCCATCACGGTGAAATGCCACGCAGCGCGTTCTGGGAGCTAGTTGGCCACTCAGTTTCGGTTTCGACTGAGCAGCTTCTGTTCACGCTGTCACGCCGTGACCGAATGAGCTGCTTGCGTTTTCATTTATCTGACTTTCAAGAATGTACACTACTCTCATTCTCGAGCGACATAGAAGAATGACAGAGACACTTTCTTGGTTCCCGACATGCTGGATATTGTGCTTGCGTATGCAAATGTAGCAAGATGTGGCTTAGTCACCTCACCCCACCACGATTGTGCATTTGAGCTCAATTCCAATAATCCTGTCTAGTGCCGAGGAACCACAACTGAAATTTGGTCAACTTGAGCCCTAGAGATATTTTGTTTGCCAGACGTCCGCTTCTTGTTACCACCTTCACAGCTGCAGCTTACACAATATTGCAGTGCAAGTTTACATCACCCGGCACGGCACAACACAGTTTTCCTAGCCAAAGTACAGTGGAACCTCCTTGATACGTTCCCGGTTTTTGCGTTTTCCCAGCTTTTACGTTCAAAAGCGCCAGTCCCACCGAGCTCCCTAGGAACACACATATTAATTTTCTGCTTAGTGAGTTTGCTTTCCCGATTCCTACGTCCAAGAAACGGCTGACATAGTGTTATTGGCCGATTCACACAACGTGACGACACGTCCGCGGATCTTCCGCCAAGCACATTAACACGGAGGGGGAGACGAGGGACAGTGGGGGTCTAACAAACCACTTAACAACTGTGCAATGGCACCGTCGTTCAAGAGCTAGTGCGACAATTGTCACAACGGTCACAGTGCTATCGCATTAATAAAAAAAGGATGTTGCACTGCCGTTGTGTGCCATGTGAGACAGAACACCGCAAGCAGCTTGGCGCGAAACAGCACTGGCTTGACTAACCCAAGGCATGGCACAAGTGCGGTCCTACTCGAGAAGAGTTTTAGTAGAGGCGATGGAGTCCTGGCCTTGCAGAGGGGCGTTGGCCCATGTCCTCCTTCCCCGCACCCTCGGGCACAACACTTCAATACACCGCAGGCACAATAAATGCCTTCCCCAACCTCGTTAGGCCTTAGTCTTGCCGGATGAGAGGCTGGATGGTTGTCCAGGACAGAGCATGACGTGCTAGACAAGTTCTGACAGAAGCTTCCTGACACAGACCTCGAGGAGTACAGGAACCTGCAGTGCATCAGCCAGGAACAAATTCCTGCAGCTTTCCTCATGTGTGGAACGAAGAATCGCACAACCAAAACTAACCGATAGACGGACAAAAGAAAACAATGCGTCGCATTTTGTCGTAAAAACAAAAAGTGTATTGTTGCCAGACAAAACGGTTTTCGAGTCAACCCTTGCCAGAAATCCGTGAAAGGCAAAAACCAAAAAGCACCTCTTTACTCGCGAATATTTTTACTTCAAACCACGCTTCAGATACGTGTAGTATGGCAATGAAAATTTTATTTCTTCCTCAAGAGCAACGCAAATGGTGCGTTATTCTGCTTTGTTCCGTCTTTGCTAGCTTGCTGTCCGTGTTGTGGCGCTGTCCTTGGTTCCACATGCGAGAGGAGCCGCAAGAACTTCGCCCAGCTAACACATTGCAGGTTCTGGTATTCCTCCAGGGGCCGTATAAAGAAGCGTCCGTCGAAACTTGTCTAGCACGCCGCGATCTCTGGCATGTGCACTATAACTTGTCGTTTAGCAAAACTTTTTTGTGGTTTTGGCACGCTGAAGTGTTGCGCACGTCTGCGCGGGGACAACAGGATGGGGACATTGGCAAAAGCACCTCCGCAAGCCGAGGGACTTCGTCGCTCGCTCGTGAGTGTTTAGGTCACCCAAAGCATGGGGTCAAAATTGCTAGCTTTTTCTGAACGTATTCAAGTTCACACAGACAAACTTTTACAAACTTTTTCTGGACATACTCAAGATCATGCCTACGAACTTTTACACCACGTTTAATTCAGATTACCCCTACGAATGTTTACAAACATTTTCCGATGCAGTCCGAGTTCACACCTCGAATGCCTTGCAAAAAATAAAATGTTTCGCGAAACACGTCCAATTAACTACAATATGGGCCAGTGCAAATGCAGCAACATTTAAACATATTGCTGCAACAAAAGTAACCTTACACCAACTTTTGGTGTAAGGGCCCTACAGTTTGTTTTTAAGATTGCAGTCTGGTATTGTGTCCATCAAGTAATGTTTCGTTCATTGAAAAAATTTTCAGGCAAGCTTCCCGCATGACACACGATGATTGAGAAGTTAACTGGTGCTACGCGGAGACATCCACTTGGAACGAGGTATAGAATGCGTCATCAGGTAAGACAACACAAGAAACCAGCAATTGCTCATGTTGGCTGTTCAATTTCAACGACAAAACACGAAGATAAGATGCCGCCGAAGAAGAAGGTCGTGTGCGGGAGCTGCTCCGAACCATTTGTCGGTAAGCAGCAATTCATCATATGCTCTGGTGGATGCAAACGCAAATTTCACTGCGACTGTATAAAAGTCGGTCTCGAAGAATACAACTTGCTAATGGCATCCGGCAAAAGCACGTACAAATGTAACGACTGCACCCGGCGACACCGCAGCGCTGGCGATGATAAGCCTAATCATGGCGAAGAGACAACGGATGCGTCTGGTTCAGACACCGATTGCGAATCAGTTCGTGACACCGACAACGGACCCACCCGCGCCTACGAATCGGAATCTGCGTTGCAGAGGATGAATGCCAAGTTGGATGTATTGACCGCCGAAGTGAAATGCCTGAGAGCGGACAATCACTATCTTCGTTCCGAAGTTGCAGAATTGCGAAAGCAGCTGAGTCAGAAGTGTTCGATTCTAAACAACCGAGCCAAACCTACTCAACTTCCGCATCAGCACGACAAAATCCGGGAGCTCGAGTAACTACGAATGTCACCTCGAGCGGCGGGCTGAGCGCGCGAGCGGCGAGTTGAGCGAGCAGCGAGCCGAGCGGCGAGTTGAGCCGGCGGCGGTGCGGTCTTTGTGCCTACGGGACCAGCTGATGTGAACAGAGGAAGCTACCGTTTGAGGCCTGGTTCACACTTGCGAATCGGCGGGCGAATCTGCGAGAATTCGGCCGCCGGGCTTAGCGTCCACTGTGCATTGCCGCGGCCGATTCCGCTTCGGCGGCAGCGGATTAGCTGTAAGTGTGAACCAGGCTTGAGAGACGTTGCCAAGCCAAGTGGTGGCGACCTTCGACAGGGTGGAGACCCAAGTGCGGCCCTGGACGAGGGCTTCACACTGGTGGACCCTCGACGACGAAACAAGCCATCGGTCGGAAAGGCGAAATGGTCAAAGGTAACCGTTGTACCTTGGCCGCCTGCTCAAAAAGCATTGTTCGTCTCTCGACTTGACCCTGTAACGACAGCCGAGGACGTCGCCAGTCTTGTCGAGCCATTCCTGGGTGGCAAACCTAGCTGTTGCACTAAGATGAAAACGAAATACCCGTATTACTCCTCTTTCTATGTTTCCGTGGACCAGGACATGTTTGAAGCAATTAATAATCCAGATATCTGGCCTGAGGGATGTATATTCCACCAGTTTTTCGGAAAGCTGGATTCAACGCGATCGTTCGTTCCGAATATTACTGATGCATCGCGAAATGACTACCGTAAAATCCCGTAAGAACGCCCACCAAAAATGTCGAGATAAATGGTGAAAAATATGGGGTGGGCTATCTTTGGAGATGCTGCAGCAAAACTTTATTATAATAATTAATGATAAGTTCCACTAAAAACCACTTGACGCGGGAACTGATACCGCAGATCGCGGACACGGCAAATTCGCGTTTCACGATGCGATAAACACGCGGGAATCCGCTGCAAACTCCTGTGTCACGGGAAAGGATACCGCAAGTGGCCGACGCAGCAGATTCGCATTTCACAGTGCGAAGGACTCGCGAAAACCTGCCGAGAACTCGCATCTCACGGGAACGGATGCCGCAGATCGCGAACGCAGCAAATTCAAGTTTTATTGCAATAAAGACACGGGAACCCGCTACAATCTTCCCTGTCACGGAAACCCATATCGCGCGCGCAGATCGCGGACAAAAACGTGGGAATACGCTACAAACTCGCATGTCACGGAAACAAATGCCACAGACCGCGGACGCAACAGATTCGCATTTCACGATGCAATATACATGGGGGAACAACTCGCGCGTTCGATATCGCGCGCGCAGATCGCGGACACAAACATGGGAATCCGCTACGAACTCGGGAACAGATACCACAAATCGCAAACGCAGCAGATTCGCATTTCACGATGCAATATACACGCAGGAACAACTTGCGTGTTACAGGAGCCGATATCATGCGAGCAGATCGCAGACAAAAATGAGGGAACCCGCTATGAACTCGCTTCCCGGACGCACCGGCACCGCAGATCGTGCCGTTGATGCGCGGATTCCAGTCGGACATCGCTTGACGTCCAACGGGAATCGGGGGTGGGCGATGTCTCGGAATTTTTATGTTACACATATTTAGCCAGAAAAACGGGATGGGCTATCTGTCGGGGGAGGGCGCCCTTACGGGATTTTACGGTAACGGAATTCGGTGCTACTATCAGAACACTCGCGGTCTGCGGACTAAAGCAGATGAGTGTATGGCAAACGTCGTTTCTACAAACTTTGACATTATTTGTTTAACGGAGACATGGCTTTTAGAGGAGTTATCTAGTGCGAGCTATTTTTCTTCGTCCTATGCTGTGCATCGCAAAGATAGGGAGTACGATGCCACGGGGCAGAAGTTTGGTGGGGGGGTATTAATTGCAGTCTGCGATTCTCTTAATTCATACAGAAGGCAAGACCTTGAATCCTACGCAGAGTGTGTGTGGGTAGAAATACTATCAAGTGATGGCTTCAACTACCTTGTTGGAAATTACTATTTTCCGCCACTATCAGACACACAGATGTTTGATAACCATCTGCAAACCCTCGAAGAACAGGTCGATTTTACGAAGTATCGGGTACTGATATTTGGGGATTTCAACCTCCCAGGGGTAGACTGGGCATCTCGTCTAGTTTCTAGTGGAAGCACTCAAACTACAATAAAGGTATCCCGTCTATTGGATTTTATTAATTTTAGTGGGTTAACCCAGCATAATCAGTTAAAAAACTCCGCTGGAAATGTATTGGATCTTTGTCTTTCTAACTGCCCAATAGACAGCATAACTCCAGTTATTGATCCTCTTGTGAGACCTGATGTGTTTCACCCGCCATTTGTCGTATATTTTTCTTTTGTGAAAAGGACATTTCACAGACATAATTCCACCACTTACTGTTTTGGCAGTGGTAATTATTTGGGGTTGTACACATATCTTCGAGACTACAACTGGTCGACGGTTCTTGATGATCATTGTATTGATTCCGCGACTCAATCTTTGACAGATATAACGAAACATGCAATTAATTTGTTTATTCCTAAGCGGTTATCGAGACCCTCTAAGTATCCGTTTTGGTTTTCGAAAGAATTAATACATTATATGCACAAAAAAGAGCACTTCCATAAATTGTTTAAGAGAACTGGGCTTGAGCTCTGGTACATAAAATTCAGCATTTATCGTGCGCTCGTAAAAAAGTTGTTTAGATATGATAAACGTGCTTATGAAAATAATGTAGAAAGTAGCCTGTTCCGTGAACCTGATAAAATTTGGAGATTTGTCAGGCAGCACACAAAGGAGCCAACACGGGTTATTTCTCTCCGTCATAATAATGGCTATGTAACTTCTCCTGAGAAAGTAGCTAACACTTTTAGAAATTATTTTAGTGAGTGCTATTCTACGGACGTTTTTATAAGTGCGCCCTCTATGAGTAATGTTGAATGTAACGACACTCTGACTGTCAATCAAGTTGACACACAAGAAATTCTGGAGGCAATACAAAGGGTAAAGCCCAAGCGGTCTGTAGGGGCTGACTCTATACCTAGTTTTATTGTTAAGGGATGCGCTGAATTATTTGCCCCTTTATTAAAGCATGTTTTTAACCTTTCATTGAGAACTGGGGTCTTCCCGTCTTTGTGGAAAAATTCAGTTGTAGTACCTATACACAAGTCCGGTGACACGTCTAAGGTAGAGAACTATCGCCCTGTGTCTTTGTTATGTGCGTTTTCAAAGGTTTTCGAGATTGTTATACATGCCCATGTTTCTTTTTACTTCAGTCAAAAATTAGCCACTGTTCAGCATGGATTTGTAAAGGGTCGATCTGTGGAAACGAACCTTTGTTCTCTACTGGATTACACAGTACCGATAATTGTTACGCGAGGACAAGTTGATATTGTTTATTTCGATTTATCTAAAGCCTTTGACAAGGTAAATCATAAATTGCTATTGTATAAGCTCTCACTATATGGTGTATCTTCGACGCTTTTAGAGTGGTTTAATAGCTATCTGTCTGAACGTCAAAATCGTGTACGTGTCTCGAGTTGTTTGTCAGATGTTCTTGTGCCCAGTTCAGGTGTTCCGCAGGGGTCAAACTTAGGACCGCTTCTGTTTCTTGTATTTATTAGCGATATTGCAATGTGCGTAAAGAACGCGCAGATGCTTTTATTCGCTGATGATATTAAGATCTTCATGAGAATACAATCGGAGGATGACTGCGCTCTTTTACAGAATGATGTGTCACGTGTTTCAGACTGGTGTCTTGATAACTTTTTACTTATCAACCCTGATAAAACAAAACAACTTACCATGTGTAGAAAACGTGAAATTATTTCTTATCCGTATCTACTTCGCAATTCTACTATCCAACGTGTCCTTCAAGTCCGTGACCTTGGAGTGTATTTTGACAGCAACCTTTCTTTTTCACATCATGTTAGCCAAATTGTTGCCTCTGCTCTTAGAATGATGGGAATGATATCGCGCCTTACGCGGGACTTTTCAAATCATTGGTGCGTGGTGCGCTTGTTTTGCTCCTTGGTTAGGGTTAGACTCGAGTTCTGCAGTGTTGTGTGGAACTCGCTGAATTCATCTGATGCGGCACAAATTGAAAGAGTGCAGAAACGATTTATTCGTATTGTTTATGATAGGTACTTTGGAAGGAGATGCTTCTACGACTACGAATATATTCTTAAAGATTTATTGTTGCAGAACTTGTTAAATAGAAGAATAGCTCGCGACGTTCTATTTTTACATAAGGTTGTACACGGTCGTGTAGATAGTGATTTAGTGTCATCGTTAAAATTTCACGTACCGGCACGTGTTGTTAGAGGATTTAGTATATTTTACCCCTCCATTCAATCGAAATTGTCACCGTTGATAAGGATGCAGATTTGTGGCAATGAACTGTCCTCTCATGTTGATATCTTTTCAGATATATCAGTGTTTAGAAGGGAGCTAAATTTTTATCTTTTTAATTCCTGATTGCATGTTAGTCTGTTCTTTTTTACAAGTGGAAGACATTGTGTTAAGTCATGTACTACCATTTTATGTGCCACCACACTATGACCTAGTGGTCGTTCTGGGGCATGATTCAAATAAAGCATTATTATTATTATTATTTACAGCTGCAGCTTACAAAACAATATTGCAGTGTAAGGTTACAATACCCTGGCACGGCACGGTTTAGTTTTCCTACCCAAAGCACAGTGGAACCTCGTTAAGATGTTCCCGGTTTTTGCGTCTTCCCAGCTTTTACGTTCGGAAGCACCGATCCCACCGAGCTCCCTAGGAACACACTAATTAACTCTCTGCTGAGAGAGTTTGCTTTCCCGCTTCCTACGTCCAAGAAGCAGCTGGCAGTGTTAACGGCCGATTCACAGAACGTGACGAGACGTCCGTGGATCTTCCGCCAAGCACATTCACATGGACGGGGGGAGACGAGGGACAGTGGGGGTCGACCGAACCATTTAACGACCGCGCAGTGGCACCGTTGTCCAAGAGCTAACGCGACAATTGTCACTACGTCACAGCGCTATCGCATTAATAGGAAAGGGAATGTTGCGCTGCCGTTGTGTGCCGTGCGAGACAAAACACCGCGAGCGACTTGGCGCGAAGCGGCACTGGCTTGACTAACCCCAGGCATGGCACAAGTGTGGTCCTGCTTGAGGAGGGTCTGAGTAGAAGCGACGGAGTCCTGAGCCTTGCAGAGGTGCGTTGGCCCATGTCCTCCTTCCCCGCACGCTTGTGCACAACACTTCAATACACCGCAGGCACAATAAATGCCTTGCCCAGCCCTCGTTAGGCCTTGGTCTTGCCGGATGAGAGGCTGGATGGTTGTCCAGGACAGAGCATGAAGTGCTAGACATGTTCTGACAGAAGCTTCTTGACACAGACCCCAAGGAGTACAGGAACCTGCAGTGCGTCAGCCCGGGAACAAATTCCTGCAGCTTTCCTCATGTGTGGACCGAAGAATCGCACAACCAGAACTAACCAATAGACGGACAAAAAAAGCAATGCATCACCTTTTGTCAAAAAAAAAAAAGTGTAGTGTTGTCAAACAAAACGGTTTGAGGAGCTCTCTTGCCAGAAATCCGTGGAAAACGTAAACCAAAAAGCGCTCTTTACTCGCAAATATTTTTACTTCAAACTACGCCTCAGAGATACGCGTAGTATGGCAATGAAAATTTTATTTCTTCCTCCAGAAAACGCAAAGATGGTGCATCATTCTGCTTTGTACAGGTTTTGCTAGCTTGAGGGTTGTGCGAATATCTTGAAATTTCGAATAGTAGTTTCAAATAATTCACTATTCGATATTCGCTTCGAGAAGAACTGTCACTATTCGTGTTTTTCGAAGTCTTGATTGCGTCGGGTTAGCCCCGTCGAGCGCGCTTCTCCCCGAGCACCGGTGCACTAAGGAGAAGCAATACCGCGGAAGCGAGCTCCGCGTGTGTTGCTTCTCTGCATTACATCGGTGCTCGGGGAGAAGCGCACTCAACGGGGTAACCCACCGCGATAAACACTTTGAAAAGTATGAATATCGCAATTGCGTGCTTGGAAGAAAAGCATACATTTAAACCGGGATGGTGCACGCGTGCCGGCTGTATATGAAAATAAATATAAATCTCGTGAATGTGTATGTTCACATTGTAGTAAAAGTTTCAAAATTGAACTGACTTATGCAAGAGTATACTATCTTAGTCGGAGATGTCCTTAAAACCTGCATTCCTCATGCGCGATTCTTCTCTTTAACTCGAGATTAAAGGAGAAATATTTTTTAAAGCGAGATTCGTGAATTCGTCGAATTGGATTTCTGCAGAAAACATTGATTTTGGAAAAAGACATATTTACATCCACCAACATCCAGAGAGTATTTCCAGAAAGTTTCATTAGTTTACACTGCATAGTTAATTTTTTATAAATTATTTTCTGACCACCGAAGCTAAAGAAAAGGTAGGGTTTGGAGCACTTTGAACACATTTTTCTCCGTTCCACATTTTGGTATAAATTCCATTTTAGTCAACCTAACGTTTGATAATGGCAATACAGGGAAGGCTCATTCTTCACTTTTCATGACTGAAATTTAATAAGGAATGCGGCTATGGAATTTCTTTTTGTCACTTTACGGATGCCTTTTATAAAAATGTTGACATTTTGTCGAAGACACAGAAGATCAAAAAGTTGACCGATTTTGCAGAAGAGAAAAGTTATAGAAATAAATGACTTTTTACAAAAAGCGTTTCCATAGCCGCACCCTCTAGGCATTCTGCTGCATATCTAGCGAATAAAAATCTTGAATATTGTGATAGCTTTCCGACGATAATTAACTAAACAATGTAGGCGTGTTGCTGATAAAAGCTGCTCTAATTTCTTTCCTACTTAACCGACAGACCTGAAATTTTGTTATGCACTCTCTAGCATGACCACCAGCCTACCCTGTAAATTTGATTAATTTCAAGCCAAGGGTTCAAAAGTTGACCTCCCCCAGGGGGTGTATCCCCTTATGTCAAATCTGCCATTTGCTTGCCATCCCAAGACATTAGACCTTCTGAGGTCACAGTTCATAAATATAGATAGATTAAACTTGGCTTATAAAAGAACAAGTGGAACAACCTTCACAAGTTTAGCTGGGTTTTCTGCCTAAGCATTATAAGCTAGGGTAGTGAAAGGCGTGGAAAACTATTCGATTATTCGAATCGAAAATATTCAGCCAAAATCACTATTCGCTTCGAATTCGCTTCGAACTCTAAAATCCACTATTCGCACAAGACTATGCAAAAAACTTTGCCCGGCTAACGTACTGCAGGTTCTGGTATTCCTCCAAGTCCGTATAAAGAAGCGTCCGTCGGAAACCTCGCGTCTAGCATGCCATGATCTCCGGCACGTTTTGTTTGCGGTTTCTGACATGCTGAAGTGTTGCGCACTTGCGCACGTCTGCGCTGGGAATGACAGGATGGCGACATTGGCAACACACGTCCGCAAGCCCAGGACTTAATTCGCTCGCTCGTCCGTGTTCAGGTCACCCAAAGCGCGGCATGAAATTGCTTGCTTTTTCTGACATATGTCAAGTTCGCACAAATGAACGTTTACAAACCTTTTCCGGACGTACTCGAGATCATGCCTACAAACTTTACACCACGTTTGTTTGAGATTAAACCTACGAATGTTTACAAACGTTTTCCGAGCATATCCGAGTTCACACCTACGAATGTTTTGCGAAAAATAAATTGTTTAGCGTACACACGTCTCATCTCTAGCACCCCCCGAAAGGTCGTTGAGGACCGACGCAACACTCATGCGTGGAATGCATTTCCATCAAAGTACAGTCCAAATGCTGACGAAGCGCTTCGCGTCCAGTGCGCGCTCACAGGGCATGACCAACTGATGGCGGCCGCACATAATCTATGCATCATTTCGAAAAGGTCAATCTCTGCCCAAAGACGTAAAAGTGTGACACTGTTGCCTGCTGCGATCTTGGCGGTGCCGCCGCAGCAGAGTTGGATGCGGCAGACATCCGTCCTGCCGCGGCTCGCGGCCCGACGGGTCACCGAAGCTTCTGCAGCGACGGGTTGGGACACCACGCCGGCGGCAGTGCTGGCGTCGTCTCTTTTGCCGCAACTTCCGCGACCGGCCAACAAGATTGCAAGCGCGACGCTCCGGCTCGTACGGCGCAAGGTCCCGTTTGCAGTCGCAGGATTCGAGTCAACGAACAAACGAAAAAGGACGCCTGGAAGACGCCTCTCGCTCACCCGAAGTCATCCTCTGGCACGGGCCGGCCGGCACGCTGCGATCGAGTTCCAGCGTCGTCAACGAATCCCTTCCTCTTTTTTCGCCCGTATTTCGACCTGAAAACGAAAAGTGTTTGCATTAACCCCTTGCCAACTCATTTTCTTCTTCAAGGAACATACAGCAAAATTTTATTTTAAACGGACAATTTTCACCAAAAATAGGACAAAAATGTTTCGACTTCCAGGTATCATTTCTTGCTCTAAATCGGAACTTCTGGTCAGAGTCCCACTGACGTGCAGACACCGAAGTTAATGGAATGCTTGCAGGATTCACATAGTCTTCATCACTCCCGTCACTGCCAATGAAACTATCGTCAGATTCCTAAAAATTGGAAAGGCTGAAGGATTTGTCGTGCGCATATGCCCGAGCATTAATCCCTTTCAAAAGGAAGGTTTTTATCTCTTTGTCTGGTCAAAGCGGACATCCACACCAAAGCCATGGTTTAGTGTGAACGCTTATGAGCGACTGCTCTTTATTTTATTTATTGTCTAAATAGAGCGTTTTTTTTTACTGTCAGACAGCAAAACAAACGAGCAAACAGCCCAAGGTAAATGGAACAGGGTGGTTTTGCCATCTGCCAGAAAGCGTGCTAAACAAGCGCAGAAACCAAAACACGAGTCACGTTCGTGGTCGGGCTTTATGGTCTGCAAGGGTAGCACAAGTGACACTCTTTAGTAAGCAAGGGGTTAAGAGCAGATTCCCCATTTATCTTCTTTTACGTTAAACTAACAACAATCTGAAAGAAAAAGAAAGAAAGACAAGACTAACAATTTTTAAAACAATCACACAGTTTCGGGAACGAATGCCACGAACAGAAAAGACTTGGGGGACAGGCCACACTTCATGTTTTTCCACGGCACGCCTACTTGAAGTGTGCACATTCTCGATAAACGAACATAGTAATCAACAGAGTAAAACGAGAGCGCGCATTCTTTCGAATGCCCTGCCTCCAGGCCTCCTGTAAGGTCTTACTGAGCGCACGCGCTCGAGGTGCACAAGGAGCAAAGAGTTGTTGAAGGTAAAAGGCTTCTGCCGGGACAACTGAAGTGCCTTCCTGCTGTTCTCACCTCATCGATACTACAGACACTTATACTAGGTCTGTGGAACTCAATTTACTAAAGCTCAAAAGTAAGAAGTGCGGGCCAATGACGACGAGACTGGTACAGATTCCGAGCCCCAAGCTGCGAGCAACCCCGAGACGCTCTCGATTTGCCATGTGGAGTTTAGATGCAATCCCGAATCTCAGTCGGATACGCTGCATGCAATTGTTTGTGGCTCCATGCATTAACGCTGACAAAAAAACCACCAAAGATAGAGAAGAGATCCTGTGCTCCAGACACTACGATGAAGTGTCGAAAAGCCTCCCGATTAAGGTAAAGAAAACAATATGTTGACTCTACATTAGAAATTTCACGGCTTGATGCAAATGTTTGGCTCTCTACTCTCGTCTCCTTGTTCTCTCATGGCCCATCAGGCGGTATGCGTGTTAGCAAAATTCGAAGTCAATACTGTTTCGTGGTCTCTTTAAAGTGATACTACAACGAAATTTTGGCACTTATTTTTTGGTCTATATGTGTTCAAAGGAGCAGTATCACATCGGACTCACCAATATCTTGCTAAAAAAGACAAGAAAAGGAATTTTAAATCGAATTAAACGATTAGCAAAGAGCACCTGGTGAATATCGCTAACGCCTCGTTTGTAATGCCCGTCTAGGAACCTTGACGGGTAGTGACGGTAACTGTCTCGCCTCCGGCCACCACGAGAAAGAGGGGAAGGAGGAACTCCCCTCTCCCCGAGAATCTCTTTTGTGTGTCCCAGAAGTCACTATTGTCCCTCTACAAGATTATAGAAGATTAACTCGTCACTCAAAATTTGTAAAAAAGCAGCGACTTCAATGGCTGGAACGACTAGGACATTCTCTCGACGTCAGCCTCGCCGCACCTTTGCTCGTCCCGAGACGAACTACGTCCCGATTGCGTCGGATGTCACGTGCTCTTCACTGGCTGCCCTCCGAGCGCTTGCCAGAGTGGGCCGTTTATAACGAAAAATACAGCCACCAGGCTCAAAATACAAACGTGCGATTGTCATTTACGGATATTGTGGATCATATTCAATTTATTCTTGAACACGACGGGTATATTTCAAATTTCGTTGAAGCGTCCTTTAAAGAACGAGGTAGTACTACCTTGCTGGAGTAGCACTTGTAGGTTGTCTGTTCTGCCACGATCGGATGCGCCACTTCCAAGAAAAGCTCGTAGTCATCACCGGATGGAAGCCTTGCCTTGAAGCGTATCTGCAAGTGCCGAGTACATCTTGTTACACCTGGATCTGCTATTTCACATTCACCGCTCGCAGCAGAGAAGTACAACACTCAGTCTTTTCTCTAGAACAATGTTTTGTAAAGAGAAAATTCACATTTCAGGCTACTGCACAGCCATACACAGAGAGCAAGTCCTCTGCTTCTTGTGCAGGACTTGGGGTGATGTCAGAAAGACACCGACTCTGATTGGCTCTGATTGGGGACAGTGGGTGGACCTTAAAGCAAGCTGTCTTGAGGTCTACCCACTATCCTTCAATTAGAATCAATTGGAGCTCGGCGTCTTTCTGACGTCACCACAACCCATGCAAAAGAAGCAGACAAACTTGCGCTCAGCACTGAAATCTGCGCCACCTTTTTGTTTGTAACTGGGCTAAGTACCAGCCTAGTCCTCAAGAGTTTAATGCTTCCACACTGTTACACCACTGCTAGGTGTACAGAAATAAAAATTGCTGCAAAGTGCCACAAAATATGTCAAATACAGCGGCAATGTGAATGACAGCATTCAGTGCGATGGCAGTCTCATTATACCATTAGTTCACTGTGCCGCAAAGGCACACTAGCTATGCAACGTGATAAGGAAACGGCACAGGGAACCTGGAACGAATCGTGCTACGGCCAGCAAAACTATGTCCAAAAGAATGACTTGCCGTCTCGCGTGTGAAGCTTGTCTCAATGTTCTCTGCCTTCTGGTTTTTGAGGAGGATGGTTATTGTCACGTGACTTTCTGTCTGGTACCACTCGTGCCTGAAAAGGTAAAGGGGGCGATGCATTGGATGAGACTCTAAGCCAACTCTTTCGTGCAACACTGGCAAGGCTAATGTAGTTTCGGTAATGCTGCATAAAAAAAAAATGTGCGAGGGACATCTCTTGTTTTTCTCACATCTGCAACCCTTGGATAATTTGAGAAAAATTACTGATTGCCTTTCCTCTCCATTTAGCCCATTTTCTTTGTGCAACAGAAGCTGCGTCTTGATGTAATGACCTGCCACATACTGTACAAGATTTTATGATGATGCAAGTTCAGAAGTATAAATGCACTGAAATGTTTACCGAATCCTGGACTGTGCGGATGGAGGCGGAACGGGGCGGGTCTTTGCTTGGTGTCCTCCGATGTTTTCAACTGTGCACCACACTTGTCTAGCCACTCGTTGAACTGTGTTTCTGTACCTGCAGATCAGGCATAAGAAAAGCGGTTTAACCCATGGTCAGAGAAGCCTTCAGTAGGCGAAAAGGAAGAAAACCAACACCAAAGTTTCATACAGTAAACTCTCACTTGGAGCGAACGTCAGTTTAACAAATACTTCCAAATAACAAACTTAAAAAAAAAAAAATACAGCGGTTTTCTGTGCTTTGTTGGAGTAGACGGCAACGAGGCGAAGGCTGCACCGAAATGTTGGAGATAGTGCGTCACCACAGATTCTATGCAAAAATGTTTCAGTAGAACGAATTTCTGAATAGTGAAGTATTTCAGTTCAACCAACTTGATCGGTGCAGCCAGGATTATTTTTGCAAACAGTTCAACGAAAATTTGTGCCCTACCGCAGCGCGCTGGCGTATCATTGCTGGCGTTTACAGCATCGCCGAGGCAAAGCGGCGATGCGGTAGACGAAAATGAACCACGTGGTGTGTCTGTTTTTCTTTGTCATCCATTCCATTCGGCCACCTAAGTTCTGGGTAACAATGGCAGGAGGGCGTTTTGTGCGCCCACTTTGGTAATGAGTACGACGAAACAGAAGCGGTTGTTTCAATCAGGCAAGATCAAAATCCTTCAGCATCTGGACAACGGTCAAAAGCAGGTGGACGTTGCAAAGGACTATGGGATTCCACCGTCGACGTTGTCAACGATAAAGCAGAAGTCGAAGCTTGAAGGAGAAACTGAGTTCAATCCCAACAGGGAACGACTCTGCACGGGATATTTCAAGCCAGTGGACGATGCCGTTGCAGCATGGCTTCGTCACAGCAACAAGCTGTGCCAGAGGAAGTGCAAAAAAACATAGTCTTTGGACAGCTTTGCTACTTCACTACTTCACGAGTCTTTAAAAAGCCTAATGCAAATGAAAAAAAAATTTTTTTTTTTTAAATGAGAAAGGCAGCAACGTAACTGTTATGCCCTTTAAATACATCGATGTACATGACTCCGCAAATTGCATTTCACACTTTTGACTCGATGTATGCTGTGCACTATGCTGTTCCATATTCCTGTGAGTATACTCTAAACGACTTGATTTTCGAGAGAACCTAATTTTCACGAATGTCGCGAATCGCCAACAGTTCGCGAAAAATAGGTCCTGCAAATAATTCCGGTAAAATATAAACACATTGGAATAGATCCCGCAGCGTCGCGAAAATTAGAACTGCGCAAATTATTCCCAAACTTCTGCTTTGATTTAAATCGTGGAATATCGAGCTCGCGAAAAGTAAGTTGTTTACAGTATTCAGTTTACTGAACTTTCAGTTAAGTGAACTATTTCCTTGGGTCCCTTAAAGTTCGCTCAAGTGAGAGTTTACTGAATGACTGAACCTGTCCCCCACTGTGCTTTGCGGAGTTGATGCTTCGGAAACACCAAAAGGATTGTAACAATAAGGAAAAAAAAAAAAAAAAGAAAACAAGCAGAAGCAACACAGGTACATAGCATGACACTGTTAATGCAAATAAGCAATTGCCATGTCCTTTTCCCCCTGTTAGTATTGAAAGGCTGTCCTCAAATCTACAAGTATGACGAGAAGTGCTCGCTTGGGGCACTAACCAGAGCGGTTGAAATTTGATTTCCACCATTCACTTCGGAGTCAAATGCGAAAAAGCATCTATGTCGTGTTCGCACCAACCATGTTGCACAGTCTACCTCTTCGATGGAAAAAGTTCATGCATCACCTTTTATCCCATCTCATTTATTCTTTCATCATACCTTACAAGAAGCCTTCGAAGCTCTTTATTAGCCGCTATTCTAGTTTTTGCCCACTTGACCAAACAGGCGTCCATGTCTAGAATAACACAGCTTTCAGTGAACGTGGGCTGGGCGCTTTTCCTGGTACTTTACGGTAACACTTTTTCAGTGTGAATATATAACGACACATTATCCTTCCTGGCGTAATACAGAGAAGAGCCCTCAAGGAGTAATAAATCGTAATGAATAAATTATCTGTGGCCCAGCCTTGTTCACAATCCGCAGCCAATGAAGTGGACCAGTTTGGGAATAAAACCACCAAAGAAAATGGTGACTCTGCTAAGTACAAAGGAACACACGCACCTGCAGTGACCGACGGCTTAAGAAACGCGAGGTGTGGCGAGTCCCGAGTACCTTTTCGCTTTGCCGACAGGGAGATTACAGCTTAAACCAAAAATGAATCTCAAGGCAAAGGGCCTGAGCGTGATAAGCCATGCCGTGGATTTCTGAAGCTGTCAGGGATAGTTTGTACAACTCTCAGTTACAGCTCCAGCAAATAGATTAGGGGTCATCAGGCTCGCACAATATTGGCACAATGAAAACAAAAAAAAAGGCAAAAAAACATCTGGATAGTTGCTTGTGAGCATTCAAGAAGACGGCGG
>JAZHYW010046548.1:0-11771 GCA_037355805.1 Ixodes ricinus
TACCACCTTCACAGCTGCAGCTTACACAATATTGCAGTGCAAGTTTACATCACCCGGCACGGCACAACACAGTTTTCCTAGCCAAAGTACAGTGGAACCTCCTTGATACGTTCCCGGTTTTTGCGTTTTCCCAGCTTTTACGTTCAAAAGCGCCAGTCCCACCGAGCTCCCTAGGAACACACATATTAATTTTCTGCTTAGTGAGTTTGCTTTCCCCGATTCCTACGTCCAAGAAACGGCTGACATAGTGTTATTGGCCGATTCACACAACGTGACGACACGTCCGCGGATCTTCCGCCAAGCACATTAACACGGAGGGGGAGACGAGGGACAGTGGGGGTCTAACAAACCACTTAACAACTGTGCAATGGCACCGTCGTTCAAGAGCTAGTGCGACAATTGTCACAACGGTCACAGTGCTATCGCATTAATAAAAAAAAGGATGTTGCACTGCCGTTGTGTGCCATGTGAGACAGAACACCGCAAGCAGCTTGGCGCGAAACAGCACTGGCTTGACTAACCCAAGGCATGGCACAAGTGCGGTCCTACTCGAGAAGAGTTTTAGTAGAGGCGATGGAGTCCTGGCCTTGCAGAGGGGCGTTGGCCCATGTCCTCCTTCCCCGCACCCTCGGGCACAACACTTCAATACACCGCAGGCACAATAAATGCCTTCCCCAACCTCGTTAGGCCTTAGTCTTGCCGGATGAGAGGCTGGATGGTTGTCCAGGACAGAGCATGACGTGCTAGACAAGTTCTGACAGAAGCTTCCTGACACAGACCTCGAGGAGTACAGGAACCTGCAGTGCATCAGCCAGGAACAAATTCCTGCAGCTTTCCTCATGTGTGGAACGAAGAATCGCACAACCAAAACTAACCGATAGACGGACAAAAGAAAACAATGCGTCGCATTTTGTCGTAAAAACAAAAAGTGTATTGTTGCCAGACAAAACGGTTTTCGAGTCAACCCTTGCCAGAAATCCGTGAAAGGCAAAAAACCAAAAAAGCACCTCTTTACTCGCGAATATTTTTACTTCAAACCACGCTTCAGATACGTGTAGTATGGCAATGAAAATTTTATTTCTTCCTCAAGAGCAACGCAAATGGTGCGTTATTCTGCTTTGTTCCGTCTTTGCTAGCTTGCTGTCCGTGTTGTGGCGCTGTCCTTGGTTCCACATGCGAGAGGAGCCGCAAGAACTTCGCCCAGCTAACACATTGCAGGTTCTGGTATTCCTCCAGGGGCCGTATAAAGAAGCGTCCGTCGAAACTTGTCTAGCACGCCGCGATCTCTGGCATGTGCACTATAACTTTGTCGTTTAGCAAAACTTTTTTGTGGTTTTGGCACGCTGAAGTGTTGCGCACGTCTGCGCGGGGACAACAGGATGGGGACATTGGCAAAAGCACCTCCGCAAGCCGAGGACTTCGTCGCTCGCTCGTGAGTGTTTAGGTCACCCAAAGCATGGGGTCAAAATTGCTAGCTTTTTTCTGAACGTATTCAAGTTCACACAGACAAACTTTTACAAACTTTTTCTGGACATACTCAAGATCATGCCTACGAACTTTTACACCACGTTTAATTCAGATTACCCTCTACTGAATGTTTACAAACATTTTCCGATGCAGTCCGAGTTCACACCTCGAATGCCTTGCAAAAATAAAATGTTTCGCGAAACACGCCCAATTAACTACAATATGGGCTGTGCAATGCAGCAACATTTAAACATATTGCTGCAACAAAAGTAACCTTACACCAACTTTTGGTGTAAGGGCCCTACAGTTTGTTTTTAAGATTGCAGTCTGGTATTGTGTCCATCAAGTAATGTTTCGTTCATTGAAAAAATTTTCAGGCAAGCTTCCCGCATGACACACGATGATTGAGAAGTTAACTGGTGCTACGCGGAGACATCCACTTGGAACGAGGTATAGAATGCGTCATCAGGTAAGACAACACAAGAAACCAGCAATTGCTCATGTTGGCTGTTCAATTTCAACGACAAAACACGAAGATAAGATGCCGCCGAAGAAGAAGGTCGTGTGCGGGAGCTGCTCCGAACCATTTGTCGGTAAGCAGCAATTCATCATATGCTCTGGTGGATGCAAACGCAAATTTCACTGCGACTGTATAAAAGTCGGTCTCGAAGAATACAACGTGCTAATGGCATCCGGCAAAAGCACGTACAAATGTAACGACTGCACCCGGCGACACCGCAGCGCTGGCGATGATAAGCCTAATCATGGCGAAGAGACAACGGATGCGTCTGGTTCAGACACCGATTGCGAATCAGTTCGTGACACCGACAACGGACCCACCCGCGCCTACGAATCGGAATCTGCGTTGCAGAGGATGAATGCCAAGTTGGATGTATTGACCGCCGAAGTGAAATGCCTGAGAGCGGACAATCACTATCTTCGTTCCGAAGTTGCTGAATTGCGAAAGCAGCTGAGTCAGAAGTGTTCGATTCTAAACAACCGAGCCAAACCTACTCAACTGCCGCATCAGCACGACAAAATCCGGGAGCTCGAGTAACTACGAATGTCACCTCGAGCGGCGGGCCGAGCGGCGAGCCGAGCGGCGGTGCGGTCTTTGTGCCTACGGGACCAGCTGATGTGAACAGAGGAAGCTACCGTTTGAGGCCTGGTTCACACTTGCGAACCGGCGGGCGAATCTGCGAGAATTCGGCCGCCGGGCTTAGCGTCCACTGTGCACTGCCGCGGCCGATTCCGCTTCGGCGGCAGCGGATTAGCTGTAAGGTGTGAACCAGGCTTGAGAGACGTTGCCAAGCCAAGTGGTGGCGACCTTCGACAGGGTGGAGACCCAAGTGCGGCCCTGGACGAGGGCTTCACACCGGTGGGCCCTCGACGACGAAACAAGCCATCGGTCGGAAAGGCGAAATGGTCAGAGGTAACCGTTGTACCTCGGCCGCCTGCTCAAAAGGCATTGTTCGTCTCTCGACTTGACCCTGTAACGACAGCCGAGGACGTCGCCAGTCTTGTCGAGCCATTCCTGGGTGGCAAACCTAGCTGTTGCACTAAGATGAAAACGAAATACCCGTATTACTCCTCTTTCCTATGTTTCCGTGGACCAGGACATGTTTGAAGCAATTAATAATCCAGATATCTGGCCTGAGGGATGTATATTCCACCAGTTTTTCGGAAAGCTGGATTCAACGCGATCGTTCGTTCCGAATATTACTGATGCATCGCGAAATGACTACCGTAAAATCCCGTAAGAACGCCCACCAAAAATGTCGAGATAAATGGTGAAAAATATGGGGTGGGCTATCTTTGGAGATGCTGCAGCAAAACTTTATTATAATAATTAATGATAAGTTCCACTAAAAACCACTTGACGCGGGAACTGATACCGCAGATCGCGGACACGGCAAATTCGCGTTTCACGATGCGATAAACACGCGGGAATCCGCTGCAAACTCCTGTGTCACGGGAAAGGATACCGCAAGTGGCCGACGCAGCAGATTCGCATTTCACAGTGCGAAGGACTCGCGAAAACCTGCCGAGAACTCGCTATCTCACGGGAACGGATGCCGCAGATCGCGAACGCAGCAAATTCAAGTTTTATTGCAATAAAGACACGGGAACCCGCTTACAATCTTCCCTGTCACGGAAACCCATATCGCGCGCGCAGATCGCGGACAAAAACGTGGGAATACGCTACAAACTCGCATGTCACGGAAACAAATGCCACAGACCGCGGACGCAACAGATTCGCATTTCACGATGCAATATACATGGGGGAACAACTCGCGCGTTCGATATCGCGCGCGCAGATCGCGGACACAAACATGGGAATCCGCTACGAACTCGGGAACAGATACCACAAATCGCAAACGCAGCAGATTCGCATTTCACGATGCAATATACACGCAGGAACAACTTGCGTGTTACAGGAGCCGATATCATGCGAGCAGATCGCAGACAAAAATGAGGGAACCCGCTATGAACTCGCTTCCCGGACGCACCGGCACCGCAGATCGTGCCGTTGATGCGCGGAGTTCCAGTCGGACATCGCTTGACGTCCAACGGGAATCGGGGGTGGGCGATGTCTCGGAATTTTTATGTTACACATATTTAGCCAGAAAAACGGGATGGGCTATCTGTCGGGGAGGGCGCTCTACGGGATTTTACGGTAACGGAATTCGGTGCTACTATCAGAACACTCGCGGTCTGCGGACTAAAGCAGATGAGTGTATGGCAAACGTCGTTTCTACAAACTTTGACATTATTTGTTTAACGGAGACATGGCTTTTAGAGGAGTTATCTAGTGCGAGCTATTTTTCTTCGTCCTATGCTGTGCATCGCAAAGATAGGGAGTACGATGCCACGGGGCAGAAGTTTGGTGGGGGGGTATTAATTGCAGTCTGCGATTCTCTTAATTCATACAGAAGGCAAGACCTTGAATCCTACGCAGAGTGTGTGTGGGTAGAAATACTATCAAGTGATGGCTTCAACTACCTTGTTGGAAATTACTATTTTCCGCCACTATCAGACACACAGATGTTTGATAACCATCTGCAAACCCTCGAAGAACAGGTCGATTTTACGAAATATCGGGTACTGATATTTGGGGATTTCAACCTCCCAGGGGTAGACTGGGCATCTCGTCTAGTTTCTAGTGGAAGCACTCAAACTACAATAAAGGTATCCCGTCTATTGGATTTTATTAATTTTAGTGGGTTAACCCAGCATAATCAGTTAAAAAACTCCGCTGGAAATGTATTGGATCTTTGTCTTTCTAACTGCCCAATAGACAGCATAACTCCAGTTATTGATCCTCTTGTGAGACCTGATGTGTTTCACCCGCCATTTGTCGTATATTTTTCTTTTGTGAAAAGGACATTTCACAGACATAATTCCACCACTTACTGTTTTGGCAGTGGTAATTATTTGGGGTTGTACACATATCTTCGAGACTACAACTGGTCGACGGTTCTTGATGATCATTGTATTGATTCCGCGACTCAATCTTTGACAGATATAACGAAACATGCAATTAATTTGTTTATTCCTAAGCGGTTATCGAGACCCTCTAAGTATCCGTTTTGGTTTTCGAAAGAATTAATACATTATATGCACAAAAAAGAGCACTTCCATAAATTGTTTAAGAGAACTGGGCTTGAGCTCTGGTACATAAAATTCAGCATTTATCGTGCGCTCGTAAAAAAGTTGTTTAGATATGATAAACGTGCTTATGAAAATAATGTAGAAGGTAGCCTGTTCCGTGAACCTGATAAAATTTGGAGATTTGTCAGGCAGCACACAAAGGAGCCAACACGGGTTATTTCTCTCCGTCATAATAATGGCTATGTAACTTCTCCTGAGAAAGTAGCTAACACTTTTAGAAATTATTTTAGTGAGTGCTATTCTACGGACGTTTTTATAAGTGCGCCCTCTATGAGTAATGTTGAATGTAACGACACTCTGACTGTCAATCAAGTTGACACACAAGAAATTCTGGAGGCAATACAAAGGGTAAAGCCCAAGCGGTCTGTAGGGGCTGACTCTATACCTAGTTTTATTGTTAAGGGATGCGCTGAATTATTTGCCCCTTTATTAAAGCATGTTTTTAACCTTTCATTGAGAACTGGGGTCTTCCCGTCTTTGTGGAAAAATTCAGTTGTAGTACCTATACACAAGTCCGGTGACACGTCTAAGGTAGAGAACTATCGCCCTGTGTCTTTGTTATGTGCGTTTTCAAAGGTTTTCGAGATTGTTATACATGCCCATGTTTCTTTTTACTTCAGTCAAAAATTAGCCACTGTTCAGCATGGATTTGTAAAGGGTCGATCTGTGGAAACGAACCTTTGTTCTCTACTGGATTACACAGTACCGATAATTGTTACGCGAGGACAAGTTGATATTGTTTATTTCGATTTATCTAAAGCCTTTGACAAGGTAAATCATAAATTGCTATTGTATAAGCTCTCACTATATGGTGTATCTTCGACGCTTTTAGAGTGGTTTAATAGCTATCTGTCTGAACGTCAAAATCGTGTACGTGTCTCGAGTTGTTTGTCAGATGTTCTTGTGCCCAGTTCAGGTGTTCCGCAGGGGTCAAACTTAGGACCGCTTCTGTTTCTTGTATTTATTAGCGATATTGCAATGTGCGTAAAGAACGCGCAGATGCTTTTATTCGCTGATGATATTAAGATCTTCATGAGAATACAATCGGAGGATGACTGCGCTCTTTTACAGAATGATGTGTCACGTGTTTCAGACTGGTGTCTTGATAACTTTTTACTTATCAACCCTGATAAAACAAAACAACTTACCATGTGTAGAAAACGTGAAATTATTTCTTATCCGTATCTACTTCGCAATTCTACTATCCAACGTGTCCTTCAAGTCCGTGACCTTGGAGTGTATTTTGACAGCAACCTTTCTTTTTCACATCATGTTAGCCAAATTGTTGCCTCTGCTCTTAGAATGATGGGAATGATATCGCGCCTTACGCGGGACTTTTCAAATCATTGGTGCGTGGTGCGCTTGTTTTGCTCCTTGGTTAGGGTTAGACTCGAGTTCTGCAGTGTTGTGTGGAACTCGCTGAATTCATCTGATGCGGCACAAATTGAAAGAGTGCAGAAACGATTTATTCGTATTGTTTATGATAGGTACTTTGGAAGGAGATGCTTCTACGACTACGAATATATTCTTAAAGATTTATTGTTGCAGAACTTGTTAAATAGAAGAATAGCTCGCGACGTTCTATTTTTACATAAGGTTGTACACGGTCGTGTAGATAGTGATTTAGTGTCATCGTTAAAATTTCACGTACCGGCACGTGTTGTTAGAGGATTTAGTATATTTTACCCCTCCATTCAATCGAAATTGTCACCGTTGATAAGGATGCAGATTTGTGGCAATGAACTGTCCTCTCATGTTGATATCTTTTCAGATATATCAGTGTTTAGAAGGGAGCTAAATTTTTATCTTTTTAATTCCTGATTGCATGTTAGTCTGTTCTTTTTTACAAGTGGAAGACATTGTGTTAAGTCATGTACTACCATTTTATGTGCCACCACACTATGACCTAGTGGTCGTTCTGGGGCATGATTCAAATAAAGCATTATTATTATTATTATTTACAGCTGCAGCTTACAAAACAATATTGCAGTGTAAGGTTACAATACCCGGCACGGCACGGTTTAGTTTTCCTACCCAAAGCACAGTGGAACCTCGTTAAGATGTTCCCGGTTTTTGCGTTTTCCCAGCTTTTACGTTCGGAAGCACCGATCCCACCGAGCTCCCTAGGAACACACTAATTAACTCTCTGCTGAGAGAGTTTGCTTTCCCGCCTTCCTACGTCCAAGAAGCAGCTGGCAGTGTTAACGGCCGATTCACAGAACGTGACGAGACGTCCGTGGATCTTCCGCTGCGCACATTCACATGGACGGGGGGAGACGAGGGACAGTGGGGGTCGACCGAACCATTTAACGACCGCGCAGTGGCACCGTTGTCCAAGAGCTAACGCGACAATTGTCACTACGTCACAGCGCTATCGCATTAATAGGAAAGGGAATGTTGCGCTGCCGTTGTGTGCCGTGCGAGACAAAACACCGCGAGCGACTTGGCGCGAAGCGGCACTGGCTTGACTAACCCCAGGCATGGCACAAGTGTGGTCCTGCTTGAGGAGGGTCTGAGTAGAAGCGACGGAGTCCTGAGCCTTGCAGAGGTGCGTTGGCCCATGTCCTCCTTCCCCGCACGCTTGTGCACAACACTTCAATACACCGCAGGCACAATAAATGCCTTGCCCAACCCTCGTTAGGCCTTGGTCTTGCCGGATGAGAGGCTGGATGGTTGTCCAGGACAGAGCATGAAGTGCTAGACATGTTCTGACAGAAGCTTCTTGACACAGACCCCAAGGAGTACAGGAACCTGCAGTGCGTCAGCCCGGGAACAAATTCCTGCAGCTTTCCTCATGTGTGGACCGAAGAATCGCACAACCAGAACTAACCAATAGACGGACAAAAAAAGCAATGCATCACCTTTTGTCAAAAAAAAAAAAGTGTAGTGTTGTCAAACAAAACGGTTTGAGGAGCTCTCTTGCCAGAAATCCGTGGAAAACGTAAACCAAAAAGCGCTCTTTACTCGCAAATATTTTTACTTCAAACTACGCCTCAGAGATACGCGTAGTATGGCAATGAAAATTTTATTTCTTCCTCCAGAAAACGCAAAGATGGTGCATCATTCTGCTTTGTACAGGTTTTGCTAGCTTGAGGGTTGTGCGAATATCTTGAAATTTCGAATAGTAGTTTCAAATAATTCACTATTCGATATTCGCTTCGAGAAGAACTGTCACTATTCGTGTTTTTCGAAGTCTTGATTGCGTCGGGTTAGCCCCGTCGAGCGCGCTTCTCCCCGAGCACCGGTGCACTAAGGAGAAGCAATACCGCGGAAGCGAGCTCCGCGTGTGTTGCTTCTCTGCATTACATCGGTGCTCGGGGAGAAGCGCACTCAACGGGGTAACCCACCGCGATAAACACTTTGAAAAGTATGAATATCGCAATTGCGTGCTTGGAAGAAAAGCATACATTTAAACCGGGATGGTGCACGCGTGCCGGCTGTATATGAAAATAAATATAAATCTCGTGAATGTGTATGTTCACATTGTAGTAAAAGTTTCAAAATTGAACTGACTTATGCAAGAGTATACTATCTTAGTCGGAGATGTCCTTAAAACCTGCATTCCTCATGCGCGATTCTTCTCTTTAACTCGAGATTAAAGGAGAAATATTTTTTAAAGCGAGATTCGTGAATTCGTCGAATTGGATTTCTGCAGAAAACATTGATTTTGGAAAAAGACATATTTACATCCACCAACATCCAGAGAGTATTTCCAGAAAGTTTCATTAGTTTACACTGCATAGTTAATTTTTTATAAATTATTTTCTGACCACCGAAGCTAAAGAAAAGGTAGGGTTTGGAGCACTTTGAACACATTTTTCTCCGTTCCACATTTTGGTATAAATTCCATTTTAGTCAACCTAACGTTTGATAATGGCAATACAGGGAAGGCTCATTCTTCACTTTTCATGACTGAAATTTAATAAGGAACGCGGCTATGGAATTTCTTTTTGTCACTTTACGGATGCCTTTTATAAAAATGTTGACATTTTGTCGAAGACACAGAAGATCAAAAAGTTGACCGATTTTGCAGAAGAGAAAAGTTATAGAAATAAATGACTTTTTACAAAAAGCGTTTCCATAGCCGCACCCTCTAGGCATTCTGCTGCATATCTAGCGAATAAAAATCTTGAATATTGTGATAGTTTTCCGACGATATATTAACTAAACAATGTAGGCGTGTTGCTGATAAAAGCTGCTCTAATTTCTTTCCTACTTAACCGACAGACCTGAAATTTTGTTATGCACCCTCTAGCATGACCACCAGCCTACCCTGTAAATTTGATTAATTTCAAGCCAAGGGTTCAAAAGTTGACCTCCCCCAGGGGGTGTATCCCCTTATGTCAAATCTGCCATTTGCTTGCCATCCCAAGACATTAGACCTTCTGAGGTCACAGTTCATAAATATAGATAGATTAAACTTGGCTTATAAAAGAACAAGTGGAACAACCTTCACAAGTTTAGCTGGGTTTTCTGCCTAAGCATTATAAGCTAGGGTAGTGAAAGGCGTGGAAAACTATTCGATTATTCGAATCGAAAATATTCAGCCAAAATCACTATTCGCTTCGAATTCGCTTCGAACTCTAAAATCCACTATTCGCACAAGACTATGCAAAAAACTTTGCCCGGCTAACGTACTGCAGGTTCTGGTATTCCTCCAAGTCCAGTATGAAGAAGCGTCCGTCGGGGACCTCTCGTCTAGCATGCCATGATCTCCGGCATGTTTTGTTTGCGGTTTCGACATGCTGAAGTGTTGCGCACTTGCGCACGCTTGCGCGGGAATGACAGGATGGCGACATTGGCAACACACGTCCGCAAGCCCAGGACTTAGTTGCTCGCCGTCCGTGTTTAGGTCACCCAAAGCCGGGGTCGAAATTGCTTGCTTTTTCTGACATATTCAAGTTCACACAGATGAACGTTTACAAACTTTTTCCGGACGTACTCGAGATCATGCCTACAAACTTTACACCACGTTTGTTTGAGATTAAACCTACGACATGTTTACAAACGTTTTCCGAGCATATCCGAGTTCACACCTACGAATGTTTTGCGAAAAATAAATTGTTTAGCGTACACACGTCTCATCTCTAGCACCCCCCGAAAGGTCGTTGAGCACCGACGCAACACTCATGCGTGGAATGCATTTCCATCAAAGTACAGTCCAAATGCTGACGAAGTGCTCGTGTCCAGTGCACGCTCACAGGGCATGACCAACTAATGGCAGCCGCACATAATCTATGCATCATTTCGAAAAGGTCAATTTCTGCCCAAAGACGTAAAAGTGTGACACTGTTGCCAGCTGCGATCCTGGCGGTGCCGCCGCAGCAGAGTTGGACGCGGCAGACATCCGCTCTGGCCGCGGCTCGCGGCCCGACGAGTCACCAAAGCTTCTGCAGCGACGGGTTGGGACACCACGCCGGTGGCGGTGCTGGCGTCGTCTCTTTTGCCGCGCAACTTCCGCGACCGGCCACCAAGATTGCGAGCGCGACGCTCCGGCTCGTACGGCGCAAGGTCCCGTTTGCAGTCGCAGGATTCGAGTCGACGAACAAACGAAAAAAGGACGCCTGGAAGACTCCTCTCGCTCACCCGAAGTCATCCTCTGGCATGGGCCGGCCGGCAAGCTGCGATCGAGTTCCAGGTCGTCCAACGAATCCCCTTCCTCCTTTTTCGCCCGTATTTCGACCTGAAAACGAAAAGTGTTTGCATTAACCCCTTGCCAACTCATTTTCTTCTTCAAGGAACATACAGCAAAATTTTATTTTGAACGGACAATTTTCACCAAAAATAGGACAAAAATGTTTTGACTTCGAGGTATCATTTCTTGCTCTAAATCGGAACTTCTGGTCAGAGTCCCACTGACGTGCAGACGCTCGGAATTAATGAAATGCTTGCAGGATTCACATAGTTTTCATCACTCCCGTCACTGCACAATGAAACTATCGTCAGATTCCTAAAAATTGGAAAGGCTGAAGGATTTGTCGTGCCGCATATGCCCTGAGTATTAATCCCTTCTCAAAAGGAAGGTTTTTATCTCTGTTGGTCAAAGCGGACATCCACACCAAAGCCATGGTTTAGTGTGAACGCATTGCGAGCGACTGCTCTTTATTTTATTTATTGTCTAAATAGAGCGTTTTTTTTTTACTGTCAGACAGCAAAACAAACGAGCAAACAGCCCAAGGTAAATGGAACAGGGTGGCTTTGCCATCTGCCAGAAAGCGTGCTAGCAACAAGTGCAGAAACCAAAACGCGAGTCACGTTCGTGGTCGGGCTTTATGGTCTGCAAGGGGTAGCACAAGTGACACTCTTTAGTAAGCAAGGGGTTAAGAGCAGATTCCCCATTTATCTTCTTTTACGTTAAACTAACAACAATCTGAAAGAAAAAGAAAGAAAGACAAGCACTAACAATTTTTAAAACAATCACACAGTTTCTGGAACGAGTGCCACGAACAGAAAAGACTTGGGGACAGGCCACACTTTATGTTTTTCCACGGCACGCCTCACTGAAGTGTGCACATTCTGCAAACGAACATAGTAATCAACAGAGTAAAACGAGAGCGCGCATTCTTTTGAATGCCGTGCCTCCAGGCCCTCTTGTAAGGTCTTACTGAGCGCACGCGCTCGAGGTACAAGGA
>JAZHYW010046551.1:0-15666 GCA_037355805.1 Ixodes ricinus
TTCGGTCGCCGTCATTCGCGGAAAAAGTTTCTTTATAGCATATATATATATGTGTAACGGGTTGTTGTTTCCTTTGGAAACACGTGAAATTTTTACGAAAGCGCAGCACCGCAGGAAAAAGGCACGACTCGTCGAACACAGGTCCCGCGCGGGGGCGGGTTTATGGGTCAGGCTTTGGGGGGGGGGGGGGGGGGGGCGTCTGCTGAGTTATGAATTACGGCCCAAACGTTGCCTAGACCTGTTTTGTTGACTCAATATTTGCTATGTCACGAAGAAGTCAACTTTTGGCTGGTGCATATATATATAGTTTTTTTATTAACAAAAGTTTACCTTATGATGCTTAGGATAGGGAGGGGGGGGGAGCCAATCGCCCCCCCCCCCTCCCCAAGTTCGCCTTGGTCTCGCGGCGTCATCAAAGGCCAATTGACACGCCGAAGTGCTGCGTCCCTGCCTTCGCACACTTAAATACTAATGAAGAAATCGAAGCCGTATGACGATTTTGGAAGGTGCGTGGCGCATCGAGCTGTATGTGCCTCGGGAGGAGCGTTTTTCACGACTCTGACGACTGTGTTTGAAACTTGCGGCCCTCGCGGGCCGAGAAACGAGTTTGATTCCATGCCGACGGAGCAGAGGATGGGGACAGCTCCATGGCGGCGACGATCCGTCTTTGCCTTCGAGACATTTCTAGCAATTAATTGAGTAGAAAGGATCGGAAATCTATTTTTCTCGATCCCCCAATCTTCCGAACACTTGGGGCGCCCCCTGGTTCCAGTGTTCAAAAGCGGCGATGTGCTTTGTAACCCACACTTAACTGCGTGGCTCTATCTGTGTTTCCATGTGACGTGAGTAATTCGGATCCATTCGAGTAGATTTCTGACGTTGTTATTTATTTAAGAGCGCATGATAGCAAGCACTGATCAGTGCAGCTTACCGGAACGGCTGGATGATCCAGAACTCCACGACCGATATGTATCCGGCAAAGACGTCTACTACGCGCGACACATCTTAGAAAAAAGCTTTCCCGAAGGGTTAACATATCCATACGGCGTCGATTTTTGATCAGTATTCAAGCGCGCGAAGGCATGAGACGCAGCACTTCGGCGTGCCAATAGTCCTTCGATGACGCCGCGAGACTTGCGTTCGTGGAGTTGTGCCTCTTTCCTGCGGTGCTGCGTTTTCGTTAAAAAAAAAAAAAAAAAGTACCACGTGTTCTTAAAGGTAACAACGACCGTTTCCACAAGGTTTTAAAGGAATTCTTCGGGAATGATGGCGAACGTGCAGAAAAACTTGTCTTCCACCACTCTGTCGCCCGGCCTCGGCAACGCTCCTAAAGGTCGACTTCCGGTACCTCAAAGATGGACGATACAGGACTTCCGGTGGCCGGAACTCGCGCTGCAGCGACCAAGCGGGGATGCGCGATCCAGCAAATCGTCACGGAGATCAGTGGGGCACGCACTCTGAACATCTATTGAAAGGGAGGGCTACGTCAACCTTTGGCGTGAACCCGGCTCAGTTCGTGCCGAGAACGAGTGTGACGTCAGCGTTCGGCGAAGACTCGGATCCAATCACACGCCTCGTGTCCCAGAAATGGCGACCGCCAATGTTGCCTGACGAAGTTTGGAAAAGAGTCCATTGCAATGGGAAGGCCGTGAATGACGCGGCACTTTTTGATCCGCACCGCCGTTCGCGCACTCCTAAAATAAACCAAGGTGCCGATTCTTCCGTCATTTTAGTAAACAGACGCGCCATCTCATGAGAAAATGCTGTATGAGGGGGAGGGGAGGTCCCAGCAAAATGGACGATTTCGGGGGTGACCCGGGCCCCATGTCCCCCCCCCCTCCCGGCTACGTGCCTGGATCGAAGTGTCGCTACTCTGAGCGTATAGCCGAACACGGTGGCTCTATAGAATCACGCTGTAATGTGCCTGCGTCGTACGGCACGAGACGCAGTCCGTCAAACTTGAACGCGAAATAATTTGTCGTCTTTTCAAGGTCCATAATGCGTTACATTCTCTCCCAATTCCTTTTTTTTGTTATTTTTTGTTGGAAGACGTCGGTGACAACTGAAAAGGCTCATCCGTTGTATTTTTTTTTATTTCGTTTTTTTAGCCGCCATTTTAAAGGCGAACAATGAAAACAACGAGGTGAGCATCGGATTTCGCCGTCGGGTCAACGGTGAACCGACAGGAGGTTCAAACACTCAGTTGAGTTGTACGCAAAAAAAAAAAAAGAAGAAGACAAACAAACAGACAAGCCAACAAACAAAGAGAAACGTCGCGTACGCGTCGTCAGATGGCGGCATTTACCGCCTCATCCAAAACGCCCGAGAAAGTCGATACCCCACGCCTCGTCGAAAGCAGCGCTGCCTCCACTAACTTCAAGAGGGGACGCCGGCAGAGAGCACAAAAGACGTATAGATAGCATTGATCCGTACGCAGATATGTACATACGTCGAGAAATACACATACACACCATCAAATACAAAAATACTATACTAAATAGACGGGGACGGTTCTCAAAGCCCAGGGATCGCTTTCAATTCTCGCGTCCCACACCGTTTTTTTTTTTTTTTACTCCTTTATTTAAAGTTTTTTTTTTTTGCACAATTCAAACGAAAAATCCTTCAGAAAAAAAAAATTGGAAAAAGGGGAGAGGATTCGAGAGGGAAATTAGGGAGACCGGAAGAAGGAGAGCTGGGGGAGAAAGCTCCCTAGCTGTTCCGGGAGTTCTGAAGTGACAGTGCTGAAGACGGGCGAGCGAGCACTCTTCTCGAAAGCTTCGCGAATCTGATATTTTATTTCTTCATTTACTTACCACACTATTATTTTATTTTTCAAAATATTTATCTGGTAAGCCCCCTCCGCGTTGCGGAAAAAAAAAAACTACAAAAAAGCACGGAATATAATTTAGCAGGTGAAGAGACCTTATTTAAAGAACAGTTCGTTTCTTTATATATATATATATATATATATATATATATATATATATATGTTGCACTTCTATTTGTATTAAGTTTTGATGGTTTTGGGACCTGATTGAATACCGAAGGCTCTATAGTAAATAAGAGGCAGATTTCGTGCTATTTTCGGGACGATCGATCTAATGTCTTTACGCTCAAATACCTTAAACCTCTACTCGGAGAATCGCCTGTCAGTTGATCCACGCGCGTAAAATAAAGAGGATTGTCTGCCTGTTATTCCCAGAGGCGATACAGTTAGGCGCAGCCTCTACTTCGACTAGCGATTTCCCAGAGCTTGACGTGTCGTCGCAGCAAGAATTCGTGTTACAATTCTGGCGCGTTCACACTTGCGGATTCGCGGCCCAATCCGCGGAAAAGTGGATTTTGGAAGCCAAGTGGCGAA
This sequence comes from Ixodes ricinus, assembly GCA_037355805.1. Classification (NCBI taxonomy): domain Eukaryota; kingdom Metazoa; phylum Arthropoda; class Arachnida; order Ixodida; family Ixodidae; genus Ixodes; species Ixodes ricinus. The sequence continues at coordinate 3,362 of JAZHYW010046551.1, forward strand.
ATGGACTCGTCGCCTGCGGAAAACCTGGGTATGGATCCCGGACTGATCCAGATTTTCCGCCGCCAGCGACGGGTTGATTTCGCCACCCGGTTCCAAGTTCCGATTTCCACCTACGCGGATCCGCCCGCGGATCCGTGTAAACGCGACATTATGCACCTTTTCCACAAGGGCGCCGCCATCTTGAACGAGGTCACTTCCAGTATGGGCGAGAACATTGTCTTGCCGTCGCCACGCCAATATGAGACATTCTGGATGTATAAGCCTAACCGCCACACATTTTCATTTTGCCTCACCTCTATTACTTTTTTTACCATTCGCAAATTAAAATGTGTTACTATTTTTTTTTGTGGCCCATACCGAATGTATACCATACCCATACCTTTTTTGTAACCCATGCCCATACGTTTTTTTTTGTTTTTTTTGTGGCTTAAGTCAGGTGGCTGTGGGCGAGAGTAAACGAAAAAGCTGTATAAATAATTTTCGCGAGTTGCACTAGAAAAAATCAAAATACCAATTACCGTTTTGCGCGGCACTAATTTCACGCCTCCAAAATACGTTCGCTGCTGATTATTGTTTGTTGCAATCACAGAAAGCAATTGTGAATTTCTTCTCGAGGTTGTTAAAGGATACCGGAGGTAAGTTAGCTGTGCCAGCTGGAGGGAAATGCCCCTAGATATAGGGACATCGCTCTCTTGGGCGAAATTCTAGGTATGTGCTAATCTGCCGGAAATGTACTTCAGAACAGCGCTCAACGTCAACCTTGTGGAAACGCATAACGACTAGGCTTTCAACAAATTTATCCGGGTGCGTGTAAAGTGAGGTGAGGAAATCGAGAAAGCCGGAAATGATGATGATGATGTTTAAGGCATTCATGACGCCTCGGGAACATAACCGATGTCCCTACTTGGCTGAACACAAATTTGTTAGAGAAATGAGGGATACAGACAATAAAAGAGAAGAGATAAAACACACAAACGAGGCGAGGAAAATTTGGGGAGTAAAAGGTCTTGGGGAAAAATGGGGAGAAAAAAGCGGGCAAGGGCAGATAAGAGGGGAAGCATGAAGGGGAGCATAATATTAAAAAAAGTAAAGGAAATTCTAAATATCTTAACTTGGAAAAGAGAAAAAAAGGGAGAGGGTACTTGTTAAGAAAAAAAAGGCGACTTGACAGAACAAAACAAAAAAATAATTGAGGAACTGGATGGGGAAAAGGGGAGAGGGGAACAGGGAGCTTAGTGTCACGTGCGCGTGCGCCCGTCAGTAAGTAACCCTCGGTCCGACGACCGGGGAAACTTGGGGTGCGTGGGATGTCCGAGCTCGTGAGAATGTCATCAGGTGAATAAACAGGCCGGGCCGTGTTTGGCAACGGGGATCGCATTCCCTTTTCTTTTTTTCGAGGGAGGGAGGGGGGTCTTGTTGTCCCTCTTTAGGGACAACGGGGAGGGGTCCTGTCTCTGGGTTTCGTCGTCGTCGTCTCCTGTTCTCCCGTCGGCGGATGGGATGGACGGGACGTTCAGGGCTCGTGTTACAGCTTCATTGTCTCGGAGCCTCTCGTCCGCGTTCCCGTCGGAGCGAGAGATAAACGCCCCTCCATTGTGCGCATTCCCCCCCCCCCTTTTTTTTTATTGGCTATGGCAATGGCCTCTTTTCCTTGTGAGTTTGGGACTATCTCTCAAATGTCAGATTTTTCTGTGTGCCGAGGTTGACCATTGAAGACGGTGTATTGAACCTTCGTTATCCATATACTATTCACATTGGTTAAAGTGATAGTGTGAAAGTAAGGGTGAAGTACTAACGCTGTAATTTTTATGAAGATACTACTAAATGTTCTAAAAACGAAGAGAAAAAAACTCGAAGTACGCCCAACTTCATCCATTCGATGCTTGCCATGGCCAAGCATCGTCTGGGGGAGATGAGTATAGGCGTTCCGTGCGTGTATACCTTACTGCGTACACCCTGTGTATAGCGACGCGAGCTCTCACGCCGCGCATGCGCGAATCGCGAGACCAGGACGGACGACACACCTCGTGAGCGCGTCACGGCTCGCCTCGCCGTCCCAACACGTCCCCGTCGCGCGGACTTCGGACGACTCCGTCCACCCCTAAGCTAACAGTATGGTGGGGGCTACGCGCACGACGGACCAATCAGACGCCTCCACTGCACCACGTGACCCGGCTTTCTGCGCCTGGATATATGGGCGGCAGAGGCGTGATCAGGCGGCAAGATACAGACGTATAGCATGGTTCACCGAGCAGGTATAGCTTCCACCGCGCTGCCAGAATAGCGGTGAACTGAGTAGAGTTGTGCCTGTCCGTCCGACCGCGACCCGCGACGCGTGCGGCGGTCACGGTCCTCCGGCTCGAACCGTCCGTCCGCCGGGCCAGAAAATCGAAGCCACCGCAGCGCGTATGGCCCGTGCCTCGCGTGAGAATAAGCGTGCGGAAATCCGTGCGCTTCGGCCGTAGCGGCGCGCATCAGCGAATCCGTGTATCGGGCGCCGCCATTTTGGTACTGACGTGTTTAGATCCAATCGTCTGATAGTCTAGTATTGTTAAAAGGTCACTGAAAAGAAAAAAAAACCTTTTTTTTAAACAGTTTAGTTGGGACAAGCGTGTCAAAAAATAAATTTTACGCAAAAAAAATATATTTTGGAGCAATATTGACGGCGCGAAACGCGATTTAGTTGGTAGTCACCTCCTTTCCACTTGTTTTCTTCGGCATTTCGGGCCCGTGGAGGAAAGGTAGATCGGCTTGACCATCACTTTAAGGTGGAGAGAGTGTATGACCATCTCGTTGAGGTGGAAAGGGTGTATGACCATTCCGTGACGTTATGGACTTTGCGCCCAGAATTAAAAAAAAAAAAACACCTCACGCCGTCAATATTGCTCAATATTTTTTTTGCGTAAAATTAATGTACAGACACCCGTGTCCCAACCAATCTGTTAAAAAAATAGTTTTTTTTTCCTTTTTAGGGGCTTTTAAGGCCTGCCCGCAGAGTGTGGTTCCCCAACAAGGCGTTTTTCACCCACGGAAGCAAGACTATAAGGCTTTGAAACGTGGCTGCTTGCAAACGCGTATGCATACACGTTTGCAAGTGCGGTCTCTGGGCGCCGCCATCTTGTTGTTGGTGTGTAAAATCGTACTAGCTATTAGGGCTGCTTGAAAACATGTAGAGGCTTACATTAATGCCCCGTAGACAGGAGCATCGGAAGCGATTGAGGAGGCTGCTATACTCTTGCATGAGCTAGCACGGTGGACCTGCACGGTCCCGTGCAGTCTTTCGCATGCAGGCTTTGCTGGGCTCATTGACCCCCCCCCCCCAAGTGATGACGTCGCAACATGGCGCTCAGCTCCAAACAAACCGTTGCTAGGGCCGTTGTCATGGACAAATGCATATGGGCTCGACGTGAGGTTAGAAACTGTCCGATAAAAAAGTAAATACTTTTTTTGTAAGCATTGTGTCGTCTCAATAACTAATCATCAAGACTTTTTCTATCGTCTAAGTACCATAAAGCGATGAATAAAAGCCAGTAATAAAGTTTTATAATGGGTTTTGCCTTACTAGCAGACGACAGAAAGGTTTCGCGGGTTCAGTGGTTCCTTCTGAGGGGGTACGCGACAGCGTTGAAGGAGTTTGGTGACGATCGACGAAACTTCTATTCTCGGGGTCAACTTCCGTGGGATTTTGGAAGCGAAGAGTGCCCGGCACAGCTTTGACCGACGCTCCAGGTGCGCGAACGCCCTCCCGTGGAGCTCGCTTTCTCAATATTTGAAAAGGTGAAAACACCGTCAAGCCGAATTGGCCTAATCACGTACGACGACGACGTGAAGTGTATCAAGGTTGAAGTGCAGGCCAGCACACGTTTCAAGGATTTCTGACAGCACAGTTGCTTCAGTGCGCATCTGTGTGATCAAACGAACTGTCCATAACAGATATACATATGTATATTGTCGCAGATGGAAACGGATCGACAAGCATAAAACAGAAAATAAAGATTTAATCGGCAAACTTTTGCCTAGAAACAAAAACGAAAAAAGCAATGAGCGTCGACGTCGGCAGCACCGAGCGACGATGCGTCGGCGTGACAGCCAGTCGACAAAGCCGCGCTGGACTCCTTGTCTAGTGCACTCGGCATCTGAAAGATTCGATTTAGAATGTTCGTGGTTGAGCTAAGGCGAGACTGATTAGGCAAGGTCATTCTGACCTCCTTATCTTTTACACTCGGGGTAAGAGTGAACTCGATTTTTCTAGAAGCACGGAGAAGCGTTCCCTCTCAGTCATGCGCGCTTGGAGCCTTACTTAAAACTGAAGAATCAGTAGGATTTTTCTCTCGGTGTGATGATTACCATGCAGGTACGAAACACACACCCATATTGCGAGCCTGAAAAACAAAGTTTGGAGTCTCGAACCGCTCACGTTGGAGTCAAAATATTTGTTGCTTCATTACAATGCACGTCAACTGCAAAATCAGAAAGTGGGCCCGAGGCTGCTTTGATATCATGTTCTAAACAGATGCTTTTCTCGCTGTATTTTTAGCAAATCTCCATGCGTGCGATGATTTTTGTTCTGTCATGTTCCGAATAAATACTAAATCAAAATCGTATCATTGTGCTAACGATTCAAATTGTTGCAGACGGCATACTTGAGTCATTCCGTCTGCGTTCGTCATGCGTTCGTCGTCTGCAAGAGGCATTTCGAGGTGTGCCGAGGACAGGAAGTTGCCGTCGCAAATATTTCAGAAACAGCCGCGATTATCAGCAAACTTCTGTCGTGATAGGTGTGAAATCAAGGGTTCCTTTATCTATTATTTTTGGACGTTTCAATTCCCCGTCCAATTTTGACCGATCGTTCTTTCGGAGCGAAATCCAGTCCCATGTATTTGTCCGTTACAACGTCCCTAGGAACCGTTTGTTTGGAGTGGTTACGTCAGACTTACGGGGTCAATTACGAAAGTAGAATAAAGCTTACTTCTGCTTCTCACCTCAGCGCGCGGGGTAGTCGCATCTCGTGACCAATGGGGCGCGTGAAGTTTATGACGCACATACCCAAAGAAACTTTTGTTAAACAAAAGAATGCCACGTTAGATTCGTGGACATCGTATATATACCTGTTCACAACGTACATCGTATTCGTTGGCATCCTACATTGGAATTCTCATCCACAGCTCCTGTACGTGTCCGCCGATCTCGAGGTTGGTTTGGCTCTCCAGAATTTGGCTGTAAATTACCATAATCCTGATTACGCTGATAGTCGACACTGGAGTCGAGTTTAATGACACCACAAACAAAATAACCGGAACACATGTCATGCCCTTGGACCTCCCACTTCGGGTACTCCACATCTTCCCTCCTTTAGAACTAGCGTACTTTCCGCGGTGCTGTAGATGAGGTTGATGGCAGTTCATGGTACTAGTTTTACTCCGCGAAACAGCTGTTTAATGCATTCTAAACAAATGTAAACGGTCTCTTCTTATATACTGCATTTCGTGCGTTATAGGGCTTTGGAGATAGGGGTGGCTGCCTGGCTTCTAAAGTTGGCATTGTTGTTCTTTCTGTGTGCAGCCAACGCGGAACCCGTGCCGGTGAGTGGCGGACCGGGCCACCGTGGAGGCGGAGGGTGCGGCCAACCTCGGGGGCACACGCAGGGCAAGCAGCAACACCAGGGGTCTTCGGATTCGGGTGAGCATATATTCATATACCGCTTCTTGTTAGCAGTGGAGGTATACTAACCCCTAACGTGCTGAACGCCAGCCCAACCATGTTGGGCTGGTTGGGCTAGCCAGATTTGGTTTAGTTGGTGGAGCACCATTCCAACCAGATGGTTGGGCTGGCGTTCAGGACACTAGGGGATGTAAGTTATCGTCTGGCGAGACAAATAGCTTTGAGGGTGCACTGGAATTCTGCAGAAAGCTTGCTGCCAGCACAATTGATGAGTGGGTCGCGAGCGAGACACCGAACTTGCAGAACGTTATTGTTTGCATCAAGCGGCGTATCGTATCCGCTGTAAATCAGCAGTTTGGCGAGTGCATTGTGCCTGTTTGCCTGAGATTTTTAGCGTGCATGGCGTAGTAGAGAGACACAAGACGTCAGTCGTATGTGGTTATCAGCATGTCCTATGGGTAACTTCTCGTGTACCAAGACAATTAAGAAATGTGTTGAAAGCTCGTTGTCGGCACAATTGATGTGTGGTTCGCATGCGAGACAAGGAACTCGCAGGAAGTTATTGTCTGCCTCAAATGACGTCTCGTGTTTCTGTCATAGATGAGCCGTGAAACGTCAGCCATATGTGGTCATCAGGATGAGCTGTGCGTAACTTGCTATCTGTCAATACCAAACCCTTTGCGGGTGCGAAAGGAATCTGCTGAAAACTCGCGGCCATCCCAATTGATCTGTCGCCTGCGTACACGACAAGTGACTCAAAGGCTGCTGATCTCTGCGTGGCAGGTGGTGTCGGTCAGCAGGGCCAGCAGGCGCAGCACAAGCCGACTCGGGTGCGGACGGTGCTGAACGAGAAGCAGCTGCACACGCTGCGCACTTGCTACGCGGCCAACCCGAGGCCGGACGCGCTCATGAAGGAGCAGCTGGTCGAGATGACGGGCCTGTCGCCCAGGGTCATCAGGGTCTGGTTCCAGAACAAGCGCTGCAAGGACAAGAAGAAGAGCCTCCTCATGAAGCAGATGCAGCAGCACGAAAAGGTAAGCTCAACCATGGCAATCGCCTTTTTCCTTCGTCATTTTATTCCTGGCGGCTTATTCATCGCGTATGGCAACCTTGGCAACCGCTCCAAGACAGCAAAAACCTCGGTGCTGTCCTGCGTCACTGAAGGCCACCGCACAGATTCGACACGACTGCTGCGTCACCATTCGGCCGGGACTCGGGTTCGCACTGATTCGATTCGAATGCCGTCGAACGCAGACGGAGCAGTCGTGTCTGTTTCTTGTGCGGGCCTCCGGTACAGTGACGTAGCCAATCCGTCAGTCTGGCACCTAGGAGGTTGTGGTATGGGTCGCCATGATGACCTTGGGATGACCTAGGGGTTCTGTTTCGGCCTCTACGGCGCGAAGGGTAGGATCCGGGTTGCCCCATTTTCAAGAAACCTTCAGGACGTCCCCCGTAGATTTAGTTTCCGACATAAAGCGACTAGTAATTTCATTATGAGTGTACGATCACTACAAAAGTTATGCTTTCTCCGTCGTCATGGCTGCGTATACCTCCGAAAAGCTTTATCGCGCGAGAGTGTTACACTCGTGGATGGAAGGTGACACGTCAGTGGCTTGTTACCGTTCAAGTTGAATAATTTAACCAAAGTACGTTCTTACTGAAGTTTCCTTTTTATTTCATGTATGGCTTGAAAAAGGCTATGGACATGAGTCATGGAGTTTCGCGAGATACTGTTTGTAAACTGGTTGTGCGTTGTTTCGACCACACAAAGGGTCCGTGAGAGATCTCACCAAACTTTTCACCAAAAACTGGAAAAGTCTTGCGACGTCATAACAACATTGTCGGAAAACAGGCACACGCGCGACCACAGGATAGAGCATGAACAGAGGCACGTGAGTGCCGCAATCTTCTAACCGTCCTGCAGGCCATACGCTGATTCTTGTTGAATCACGTACCAGTACCACCCAACTTTCAACGCCACCACGACTACTCTGCTTCTGACGGGCATACGAAACGCCATGCGCGGATTACAAACGCTTCGTCAAATCAAGAAACAGCTTGACAAAGCCGAAAAGCGATCGAAATGGCGACCCTCAGGTGGGGAAACGAAAAACAAAGGGATACCGGAATAGTCCGGTGCAAGCACCCTTGCACGTGTACTTTGCATTTCATATGCCTCCAGGCCATAGCCCCCTCTATACTCGCAAACTCTGGCAGTTCGACGACGGAGCCATAGAGTGCCCGGTCGCAGTTTGAGAGCGCGAGGATCTGGTAGCACAGAGCATCAAAGAGCCACTTGCTCGGGGAACCTGGACGTCAGCGCACTGCTTTTGCAGCGGCGACGACCCGAAACACACTTGTTCGCTCGGGAGCAGTGTGTTTCGGCGTCTCACCGCAGCAGGACGCCAGTCACGGGGCTCTCCTCTTCCATCCGCTGTCTCGCCGCTCCACCTTTTCCACGCAGGCTGCTTTGCGACCAGGCTTTGTCAGGCATACAGGGAGGATATACACCAACTCATGTGTTTACAAATAAACCGGAGCGCCTGCAGCGCTCCTAGCGGACGCCAATCGGTGCCGCGCATGCGCGGGGGTGTTACAAGCCTGCTGTCGCCCATAAACAAACCATTGAAATGCGATGTTGTCGGCGTTGGTGTGATCCTCCGTCTTTATCGTCTTCGAATTGTTGATTCTACGTCTCCCTGGCAATGTCTGACTACATGAGCGGCGTCAGCGAAATTAACGAGGCCTGTTACACGCAAAACTCCGCTGAATAATTCGGCGGCGATTCATTCCGCGTGACGCCGCAGAATGTACGCTAAAGCCTGACTACATGATGAGATTTTGCCCGCAATTCTCAGTCGCGATGCCGCTGCAGCTGCAAAAGCGGAACTGCAGCTGAGATGGTCGACGTCGATACTCGAAAATCGCAAGCAGAATCGGACGCAGTGAATCAGGCATAACAAGTCGGTGATGGCCGCTGGTAACAATAATCGACATCTCCTTGTATCTACTGTTTACGTGGAGCCTGCTTACCAACCTTCAAACTTAAGTCTTTGAGGCCTGCACTTACTTCTTATCGCAAGTACCGGGCCAACATTTCAGTCGACAGGGCCGGTGTCGTCTAAAAGAGCAGACGACAAGCAGAAGCGTTTGAAAGAGCAGACGACAGTCTGAACGATCAGACGGCCGTTCGAACTTCAAGACGCACTGAACGTAGCCGCAGGTGGGCCGTACAACTTGACGGCTTTCCGGCGTTCATGTTGGAACAAAACAAATAAATCTGATGACCATGAAGCATCCGTGAATTCAACCCAAAGTGCTTCCCGCCCAAGCAATTGTGGTCCGGCGGCGTCTGGTTTACCATTTTTACTGTCATTATATCCACGGTCTCGGACGAACCGAGAACATGAAAACTGATCTTCAAACCTTCTCGACTCTTTGCCAGTCACCAGTCCGCGGCGGTTTGACGAAAAGGCATGTTTTGCCAGGTTCCTTTCAAAACAACGCAGGAATACACGCCTCACATGGGACTCCTCCAGCCCACAGCCCCAGACTGAAGTGACCGGACGCGCCACCACCGCCGGACAACAGAGCTGAGTTCAGCATATGCTCAGGCTGCGTTGCCGTCAGCTCACCAGGCCGTTGGTGACGTGGTACATCGGACTTCCGCCACGATGACATGCGACGGAGGATGCGAATGCTCTACCTTGAATACCATGTGCCGACCCGTGCATGGGCCCACGCCTCGCTCAACATCCGTTGCTACCCCCGTCAGCGCTGGATGAACAGCCAATCAAACCACCTCGTAAATAATTAACCGAGCCACCATCGGGTGTACTCGTTGGGGTGTACGTTGTTTCGGTGTCACCTGTATGACGGCGTGCATGACGCCAGACCGCGCTCGCCCTTCCTCGCTAACAAACGTCGCCTTATAATCACCGCCACGCCGCGCAACGAGAACCTCTGACGTGTTGACCGCTCAACCGAACAGCCGTCTACTTCAATAATTAATCCCGAGCCTCGTTATGTGCACCTCGTCTCGGATGACTTAGTTCCGTATTCTCTGCGCTGACTCTGTGAGAGCTCGAGCCAGCTGTTTTGCGGCCGGTAGCCGGTAAGCGTCCGCGCAGGCAGCAGACCTGCTGGCAACGGCTGCCACAGCATATGGTTGCGTCATAACTGTAATAATAGGCAATGCTTCTGCCTACCCATGCCAAACATAAAACTGGTGCTTAATGAGTAAGGTTTCTTTAACCTGCCCACTCCTTTTATATATATGAAGATAGCGTCTGGATGAGAAGTTAGAGTTCCCGGTGCTTGTCATCCGCGCACGAATGCCGAGTTGTTGAGCTGTGGACGTATTCGCGGTGTCTTATATTTTGCGGATGAAAATTTCTGCGCGTGCTGAAAAGGCAACGCTCAGGAGGTGATTGATGTAATTGTCTATACTTCGTTTCATCCTTCCTTTTTCTCCATCACATCCTTCCATTTTTCATCATTTTTCCATCATGGATGTGATGGAAAATAAGCATTTATTCTTCTTCTTTTATTATTATACTTCGTTTTAGCTTGGTCCGAGCGCGGCCGATGTTATGAGCCGAAGGGCCAATCAAACAGCGAAAGAGGTACAACGTCATGGCGGGCTCTCTGCGCTTGATAGGACTAGCCGGCGGACAAGCACGCACAGAAAGACGGCGAATACCGGCTGCTCCTATCAACTGCAGAGAGCACGCTCGCATGACGTTGTACCTCTGCGCTGTTTGATTGGCCCTTCGGCTCATAACATCGGCCGCGCTCGGACCTAAGATGAAACAGAAGTATAAGCGCTGGCGACTCTACGAGCCGATGGATCCAATCAAATAGCATCAAAAATGCAGCATCACGGCATCTGCCATCTTGTACATGTCTGCTATAATCGGCTAAACCGATCAAGTGCAGTAAACGCATCGTGACATCGCGCTTTCTGGACGTATGTCCGTGTCTATGCGCTTTCTAGCCCCTGATCTTACTTACGGCGAAGCGTCTTACTTACGGCGAAGCGAAGTAATGCATAGACCACACTACTTTCTGTTACATATATCTCAATGAATGACGAACATCGACCATAAACAATCCTCTACAACAGCTTGTATCCTGCACTTTGACTGATTACAATGGCGTGGTTTTCAGTTGCGTTGTGTACAAGCTGTTGTGGAAGATTGTTTCAAGTTGACGTCGATCAAGGATGGATGAATGGATGCTAATGGCTGTACCCTTTATAACGGGCGGTAGTTTGCGCCACCTAGCGTTGAATCCACACCATTGGAGTCAGTCGTAGCACTGGACACGGTTCTTGGAGGAAGATCAAATGTACTTTCAAGTGTTCAATGCTGGATGATTCTGATCTTTGATTAACGTAATGCACCCTTAAATGTCGGCGGATGAACTAAAGAGGCAAAATTTCCCTTGAAGCTACAGCAAAGATGAAATGTATAATATCCTGCAGCTAATAAAGAACGATGCATCGGTTTTAGTAAACTTTCCTCGACCAGCGACTGCTTTCAGACTCAATTTATGTAGCAAAAGTTTACTAAAATTGCGCAAAGAAACGCCGATCTATAAAATAGCCACAATTGGCAATATGAAAAAAAAATCCAACGATTTTAATTTTTTAAAGGTTTATAATTAGGGTTGTTCGTTTTCGGGTTTTATATTTTTTTACATTCAGGGGGTAAAAATCGGGTGCTATTTTTCAAGCTGATAATCGGGGAGAAATCGGGTTTTTTTGTGGAAACATTCCGAAATTCGGGTATTTTCGGGTTAAATTTACAAATGTACTAAGTAATACATTCGTTTTTTTTTTGTATCATGAGCTTTTTATTTTATTGTAGTATTCGAGTGTGGGAAATAATCGTCATCTTGTCATTCTCGAACGTTAAACTCCCCTTGGGGAGAGCTTCGCTGGTCCGATTACCGTCGGTCGCTTCAGGCCCGGAAGCACCGCCCAGGGAATCCTCCTCTTCCTGAGGTGTCAACAAAAAACCAGGACCGTTTGAGGGACGGTCGTCTTCGATCAAATATTTCGCTATGGAATAAACCTGTTAAGTTTTTCCGATCTGCTTACCCCGACTGACTGGCTCGGACGTTGTTCGTGAGAAAGGTAGACCGCCAGCGAGATGGCCATGCTACCCGAGAGACCAGGCTGGGTGTCGAGACCTAACGAGCGGTCGAAGGGGGATTGATAGTGCATTTCACAAGCTGCGTGCAGCAGGGCCGAAGCTACGTGGCGTGCCGAGGCGGTTCCACCTGCACAGCGGGGGACGGAAATGTCCTTCCGAGGCCCCAACGCCTATTGTCGCTTTTCTTCAGCCGGCCTCTGTAGAATGTCACGGTGAGTTAGGCGCGGTCGTTGGCCGGTTGGTTGAGAGCCGTGTAGTGTCCACAGTGCTGCACGCAGCTTGCGAAATGAACTATAGGTCACTGTTGTCCTGAGGTAGGGTAGATAGCATGTGTGCACCGGAAAATCCGTGCGGAGTAAAAATAAATAAGTTGGTTATGTGGTTTTGGAATTCGGGGAGAAATCGGGTTTAACCCGATTCTCCTGAAACATGTTCGGGGTGTAAAAATCGGGTAAAATCGGGTTTTACCCGAAAACGAACAACCCT
>JAZHYW010046552.1:0-11586 GCA_037355805.1 Ixodes ricinus
ATCCATTTGAGTAAATTTCTGACATTGTAATTTATTTAAGAGCGCATAAAAGCAAGCACTGATCAGTGCAGCTTACCGGAATAGCTGGATGATCCAGAACTCCACGACCGATAAGTATCCGGCAAGGACGTCTATTACGCGCGACACACCTTAGAAAAAAGCTTTCCCGAAGGGTTAACATATCCATACGGCGTCGATTTTTGATCGGTATCCAGGCGCGCGAAGGCATGAGACGCAGCACTTCGGCGTACCCATTGTCCTTCGATGACGCCGCGAGACTTGCGTTCGTGGAGTTGTGCCTCTTTCCTGCGGTGCTGCGTTTTCGATAAAAAAAAAGTACCACGTGTTTTTAAAGGTAACAACGACCGTTTCCACAAGGTTTTAAAGGAATTCTTCGGGAAATGACGGCGAACGTGCAGAAAACTTGTCTTCCACCAGGCTGTCGCCCGGCCTCGGCAACGCTCCTTAAGGTCGACTTCCGGTACCTCAAAAATGGACGATACAGAACTTCCGGTGGCCGAACTCGCACTGCAGAGACCAAGCGGGGATGCGCGATCCAGCAAATCGTCACGGAGATCAGTGGGGCACGCACTCTGAGCATCTATTGAAAGGGAGGGCTACGTCAACCTTTGGCGTGAACCCGGCTCAGTTTGTGCCGAGAACGAGTGTGACGTCAGCGTTCGGCGAAGACTCGGATCCAATCACACGCCTCGTGTCCCAGAGATGGTGACCGCCAATGTTGCCTGACGAAGTTTCGAAAAGAGTCCATTGCAATGGGAAGGCCGTGAATGACGCGGCACTTTTTGATCTGCACCGCCGTTCGTACACTCCTAAAATAAACCACAGGTGCCGATTCTTCCGTCATTTTAGTAAACAGACGCGCCATCTCATGACAAAATGCTGTATGAGGGGGAGGGGAGGTCCCAGCAAAATGGACGATTTCGGGGGCGGCCCGAGCCCCATGCCCCCCGCCCTGGCTACGTGCCTGGATCAAAGTGTCGCTACTCTGAGCGTATAGCCGAACACGGTGGCTCTATAGAATACACGCTGTAATGTGCCTGCGTCGTACGGAACAGACGCAGTCCGTCAAACTTGAACGCGAAATAATTTGTCGTCTTTTCAAGGTCCATAATGCGTTACATTCTCTCCCAATTCCTTTTTTTTGTTATGTTTTGTTGGAAGACGTCGGTGACAACTGAAAAAGGCTCATCCGTTGTATTTTTTTTTATTTCGTTTTTTTAGCCGCCATTTTAAAGGCGAACAATGAAAACAACGAGGTGAGCATCGGATTTCGCCGTCGGGTCAACGGTGAACCGACAGGAGGTTCAAACACTCTGTTAAGTTGTACGCAAAAAAAAAAAGAAGACAAACAAACAGACAAGCCAACAAACAAAGAGAAACGTCGCGTACGCGTCGTCAGATGGCGGCATTTACCGCCTCATCCAAAACGCCCGAGAAAGTCGATACCCCACGCCTCGTCCGAAAGCAGCGCTGCCTCCACTAACTTCAAGAGGGGACGCCGGCAGAGAGCACAAAAGACGTATAGATAGCATTGATCCGTACGCAGATATGTACATACGTCGAGAAATACACATACACACCATCAAATACAAAAATACTATACTAAATAGACAGGGACGGTTCTCAAAGCCCAGGGATCGCTTTCAATTCTCGCGTCCCACACCGTTTTTTTTTGTTTTTACTTCCTTTATTTAAAGTCTTTTTTTTTTGCACAATTCAAACGAAAAATCCTTCAGAAAAAAAAATTGGAAAAAGGGGAGAGGATTCGAGAGGGAAATTAGGGAGACCGGAAGAAGGAGAGTTTGGGGAGAAAGCTCCCTAGCTGTTCCGGGAGTTCTGAAGTGACAGTGCTGAAGACGGGCGAGCGAGCACTCTTCTCGAAAGCTTCGCGAATCTGATATTTTATTTCTTCATTTACTTACCACACTATTATTTTACTTTTCAAAATATTTATCTGGTAAGCCCCTCCGCGTTGCGGAAAAAAAAAACTGCAAAAAAGCACGGAATATAATTTAGCAGGTGAAGAGACCTTATTTGAAGAACAGTTCGTTTCTTTATATATATATATATATATATATATATATATATATATAATATGTTGCACTTTTATTTGTATTAAGTTTGGATGGTTTTGGGACCTGATTGAATACCGAAGGCTCTATAGTAAATAAGAGGCAGATTTCGTGCTATTTTCGGGACGATCGATCTAATGTCTTTACGCTCAAATACCTTAAACCTCTACTCGGAGAATCGCCTGTCAGTTGATCCACGCGCGTAAAATAAAGAGGATTGTCTGCCTGTTATTCCCAGAGGCGATACAGTTAGGCGCAGCCTCTACTTCGACTAGCGATTTCCCCAGAGCTTGACGTGTCGTCGCAGCAAGAATTCGTGTTACAATTCTGGCGCGTTCACACTTGCGGATTCGCGGCCCAATCCGGCGGAAAGTGGATTTTGGAAGCCAAGTGGCGAAATGGACTCGTCGCCTGCGGAAAACCCGGGTATGGATCCCGGACTGATCCAGATTTTCCGCCGCCAGCGACGGGTTGATTTCGCCACCCGGTTCCAAGTTCCGATTTCCACTCTACGCGGATCCGCCCGCGGATCCGTGTAAACGCGACATTATGCACCTTTTCCACAAGGGCGCCGCCATCTTGAACGAGGTCACTTCCAGTATGGGCGAGAACATTGTCTTGCCGTCGCCACGCCAATATGAGACATTCTGGATGTATAAGCCTAACCGCCACACATTTTCATTTTGCCTCACCTCTATTACTTTTTTACCATTCGCAAATTAAAATGTGTTACTATTTTTTTTTGTGGCCCATACCGAATGTATACCATACCCATACCTTTTTTGTAACCCATGCCCATACGTTTTTTTTTGTTTTTTTTTGTGGCTTAAGTCAGGTGGCTGTGGGCGAGAGTAAACGAAAAAGCTGTATAAATAATTTTCGCGAGTTGCACTAGAAAAAATCAAAATACCAATTACCGTTTTGCGCGGCACTAATTTCACGCCTCCAAAATACGTTCGCTGCTGATTATTGTTTGTTGCAATCACAGAAAGCAATTGTGAATTTCTTCTCGAGGTTGTTAAAGGATACCGGAGGTAAGTTAGCTGTGCCAGCTGGAGGGAAATGCCCCTAGATATAGGGACATCGCTCTCTTGGGCGAAATTCTAGGTATGTGCTAATCTGCCGGAAATGTACTTCAGAACAGCGCTCAACGTCAACCTTGTGGAAACGCATAACGACTAGGCTTTCAACAAATTTATCCGGGTGCGTGTAAAGTGAGGTGAGGAAATCGAGAAAGCCGGAAATGATGATGATGATGTTTAAGGCATTCATGACGCCTCGGGAACATAACCGATGTCCCTACTTGGCTGAACACAAATTTGTTAGAGAAATGAGGGATACAGACAATAAAAGAGAAGAGATAAAACACACAAACGAGGCGAGGAAAATTTGGGGAGTAAAAGGTCTTGGGGAAAAATGGGGAGAAAAAAGCGGGCAAGGGCAGATAAGAGGGGAAGCATGAAGGGGAGCATAATATTAAAAAAAGTAAAGGAAATTCTAAATATCTTAACTTGGAAAAGAGAAAAAAAGGGAGAGGGTACTTGTTAAGAAAAAAAAGGCGACTTGACAGAACAAAACAAAAAAATAATTGAGGAACTGGATGGGGAAAAGGGGAGAGGGGAACAGGGAGCTTAGTGTCACGTGCGCGTGCGCCCGTCAGTAAGTAACCCTCGGTCCGACGACCGGGGAAACTTGGGGTGCGTGGGATGTCCGAGCTCGTGAGAATGTCATCAGGTGAATAAACAGGCCGGGCCGTGTTTGGCAACGGGGATCGCATTCCCTTTTCTTTTTTTCGAGGGAGGGAGGGGGGTCTTGTTGTCCCTCTTTAGGGACAACGGGGAGGGGTCCTGTCTCTGGGTTTCGTCGTCGTCGTCTCCTGTTCTCCCGTCGGCGGATGGGATGGACGGGACGTTCAGGGCTCGTGTTACAGCTTCATTGTCTCGGAGCCTCTCGTCCGCGTTCCCGTCGGAGCGAGAGATAAACGCCCCTCCATTGTGCGCATTCCCCCCCCCCCCTTTTTTTTTATTGGCTATGGCAATGGCCTCTTTTCCTTGTGAGTTTGGGACTATCTCTCAAATGTCAGATTTTTCTGTGTGCCGAGGTTGACCATTGAAGACGGTGTATTGAACCTTCGTTATCCATATACTATTCACATTGGTTAAAGTGATAGTGTGAAAGTAAGGGTGAAGTACTAACGCTGTAATTTTTATGAAGATACTACTAAATGTTCTAAAAACGAAGAGAAAAAAACTCGAAGTACGCCCAACTTCATCCATTCGATGCTTGCCATGGCCAAGCATCGTCTGGGGGAGATGAGTATAGGCGTTCCGTGCGTGTATACCTTACTGCGTACACCCTGTGTATAGCGACGCGAGCTCTCACACCGCGCATGCGCGAATCGCGAGACCAGGACGGACGACACACCTCGTGAGCGCGTCACGGCTCGCCTCGCCGTCCCAACACGTCCCCGTCGCGCGGACTTCGGACGACTCCGTCCACCCCTAAGCTAACAGTATGGTGGGGGCTACGCGCACGACGGACCAATCAGACGCCTCCACTGCACCACGTGACCCGGCTTTCTGCGCCTGGATATATGGGCGGCAGAGGCGTGATCAGGCGGCAAGATACAGACGTATAGCATGGTTCACCGAGCAGGTATAGCTTCCACCGCGCTGCCAGAATAGCGGTGAACTGAGTAGAGTTGTGCCTGTCCGTCCGACCGCGACCCGCGACGCGTGCGGCGGTCACGGTCCTCCGGCTCGAACCGTCCGTCCGCCGGGCCAGAAAATCGAAGCCACCGCAGCGCGTATGGCCCGTGCCTCGCGTGAGAATAAGCGTGCGGAAATCCGTGCGCTTCGGCCGATAGCGGCGCGCATCAGCGAATCCGTGTATCGGGCGCCACCATTTTGGTACTGACGTGTTTAGATCCAACCGTCTGATAGTCTAGTATTGTTAAAAGGTCACTGAAAAGAAAAAAAAACCTTTTTTTTAAACAGTTTAATTGGGACAAGCGTGTCAAAAAATAAATTTTACGCAAAAAAAATATATTTTGGAGCAATATTGACGGCGCGAAACGCGATTTAGTTGGTAGTCACCTCCTTTCCACTTGTTTTCTTGGCATTTCGGGCCCGTGGAGGAAAGGTAGATCGGCTTGACCATCACTTTAAGGTGGAGAGAGTGTATGACCATCTCGTTGAGGTGGAAAGGGTGTATGACCATTCCGTGAGGTTATGGACTTTGCGCCCAGAATTAAAAAAAAAAAACACCTCACGCCGTCAATATTGCTCAATATTTTTTTGCGTAAAATTAATGTACAGACACCCGTGTCCCAACCAATTTGTTAAAAAAATAGTTTTTTTTCCTTTTAGGGGCTTTTAAGGCCTGCCCGCAGAGTGTGGTTCCCCAACAAGGCGTTTTTCACCCACGGAAGCAAGACTATAAGGCTTTGAAACGTGGTTGCTTGCAAACGCGTATGCATACACGTTTGCAAGTGCGGTCTCTGGGCGCCGCCATCTTGTTGTTGGTGTGTAAAATCGTACTAGCTATTAGGGCTGCTTGAAAACATGTAGAGGCTTACATTAATGCCCCGTAGACAGGAGCATCGGAAGCGATTGAGGAGGCTGCTATACTCTTGCATGAGCTAGCACGGTGGACCTGCACGGTCCCGTGCAGTCTTTCGCATGCAGGCTTTGCTGGGCTCATTGACCCCCCCCCCCCAAGTGATGACGTCGCAACATGGCGCTCAGCTCCAAACAAACCGTTGCTAGGGCCGTTGTCATGGACAAATGCATATGGGCTTGACGTGAGGTTAGAAACTGTCCGAAAAAAAAGTAAATACTTTTTTTGTAAGCATTGTGTCGTCTCAATAACTAATCATCAAGACTTTTTCTATCGTCTAAGTACCATAAAGCGATGAATAAAAGCCAGTAATAAAGTTTTAGAATGGGTTTTGCCTTACTAGCAGACGACAGAAAGGTTTCGCGGGTTCAGTGGTTCCTTCTGAGGGGGCACGCGACAGCGTTGAAGGAGTTTGGTGACGATCGACGAAACTTCTATTCTCGGGGTCAACTTCCGTGGGATTTTGGAAGCGAAGAGTGCCCGGCACAGTTTTGACCGACGCTCCAGGTGCGCGAACGCCCTCCCGTGGAGCTCGCTTTCTCAATATTTGAAAAGGTGAAAACACCGTCAAGCCGAATTGGCCTAATCACGTACGACGACGACGTGAAGTGTATCAAGGTTGAAGTGCAGGCCAGCACACGTTTCAAGGATTTCTGACAGCACAGTTGCTTCAGTGCGCATCTGTGTGATCAAACGAACTGTCCATAACAGATATACATATGTATATTGTCGCAGATGGAAACGGATCGACAAGCATAAAACAGAAAATAAAGATTTAATCGGCAAACTTTTGCCTAGAAACAAAAACGAAAAAAGCAATGAGCGTCGACGTCGACAGCACCGAGCGACGATGCGTCGGCGTGACAGCCAGTCGACAAAGCCGCGCTGGACTCCTTGTCTAGTGCACTCGGCATCTGAAAGATTCGATTTAAAATGTTCGTGGTTGAGCTAAGGCGAGACTGATTAGGCAAGGTCATTCTGACCTCCTTATCTTTTACACTCGGGGTAAGAGTGAACTCGATTTTTCTAGAAGCACGGAGAAGCGTTCCCTCTCAGTCATGCGCGCTTGGAGCCTTACTTAAAACTGAAGAATCAGTAGGATTTTTCTCTCGGTGTGATGATTACCATGCGGGTACGAAACACACACCCATATTGCGAGCCTGAAAAACAAAGTTTGGAGTCTCGAACCGCTCACGTTGGAGTCAAAATATTTGTTGCTTCATTACAATGCACGTCAACTGCAAAATCAGAAAGTGGGCCCGAGGCTGCTTTGATATCATGTTCTAAACAGATGCTTTTCTCGCTGTATTTCTAGCAAATCTCCATGCGTGCGATGATTTTTGTTCTGTCATGTTCCGAATAAATACTAAATCAAACTCGTATCATTGTGCTAACGATTCAAATTGTTGCAGACGGCATACTTGAGTCATTCCGTCTGCGTTCGTCATGCGTTCGTCGTCTGCAAGAGGCATTTCGAGGTGTGCCGAGGACAGGAAGTTGCCGTCGCAAATATTTCAGAAACAGCCGCGATTATCAGCAAACTTCTGTCGTGATAGGTGTGAAATCAAGGGTTCCTTTATCTATTATTTTTGGACGTTTCAATTCCCCGTCCAATTTTGACCGATCGTTCTTTCGGAGCGAAATCCAGTCCCATGTATTTGTCCGTTACAACGTCCCTAGGAACCGTTTGTTTGGAGTGGTTACGTCAGACTTACGGGGTCAATTACGAAAGTAGAATAAAGCTTACTTCTGCTTCTCACCTCAGCGCGCGGGGTAGTCGCATCTCGTGACCAATGGGGCGCGTGAAGTTTATGACGCACATACCCAAAGAAACTTTTGTTAAACAAAAGAATGCCACGTTAGATTCGTGGACATCGTATATATACCTGTTCACAACGTACATCGTATTCGTTGGCATCCTACATTGGAATTCTCATCCACAGCTCCTGTACGTGTCCGCCGATCTCGAGGTTGGTTTGGCTCTCCAGAATTTGGCTGTAAATCACCATAATCCTGATTACGCTGATAGTCGACACTGGAGTCGAGTTTAATGACACCACAAACAAAATAACCGGAACACATGTCATGCCCTTGGACCTCCCACTTCGGGTACTCCACATCTTCCCTCCTTTAGAACTAGCGTACTTTCCGCGGTGCTGTAGATGAGGTTGATGGCAGTTCATGGTACTAGTTTTACTCCGCGAAACAACTGTTTAATGCATTCTAAACAAATGTAAACGGCTCTCGTTCTTATATACTGCATTTCGTGCGTTATAGGGCTTTGGAGATAGGGGTGGCTGCCTGGCTTCTAAAGTTGGCATTGTTGTTCTTTCTGTGTGCAGCCAACGCGGAACCCGTGCCGGTGAGTGGCGGACCGGGCCACCGTGGAGGCGGAGGGTGCGGCCAACCTCAGGGGCACACGCAGGGCAAGCAGCAACACCAGGGGTCTTCGGATTCGGGTGAGCATATATTCATATACCGCTTCTTGTTAGCAGTGGAGGTATACTAACCCCCTAACGTGTTGAACGCCAGCCCAACCATGTTGGGCTGGTTGGGCTAGCCAGATTTGGTTTAGTTGGTGGAGCACCATTCCAACCAGATGGTTGGGCTGGCGTTCAGGACACTAGGGGATGTAAGTTATCGTCTGGCGAGACAAATAGCTTTGAGGGTGCACTGGAATTCTGCAGAAAGCTTGCTGCCAGCACAATTGATGAGTGGGTCGCGAGCGAGACACCGAACTTGCAGAACGTTATTGTTTGCATCAAGCGGCGTATTTCCGCTGTAAATCAGCAGTTTGGCGAGTGCATTGTGCCTGTTTGCCTGAGATTTTTAGCGTGCATGGCGTAGTAGAGAGACACAAGACGTCAGTCGTATGTGGTTATCAGCATGTCCTATGGGTAACTTCTCGTGTACCAAGACAATTAAGAAATGTGTTGAAAGCTCGTTGTCGGCACAATTGATGTGTGGTTCGCATGCGAGACAAGGAACTCGCAGGAAGTTATTGTCTGCCTCAAATGACGTCTCGTGTTTCTGTCATAGATGAGCCGTGAAACGTCAGCCATATGTGGTCATCAGGATGAGCTGTGCGTAACTTGCTATCTGTCAATACCAAACCCTTTGCGGGTGCGAAAGGAATCTGCTGAAAACTCGCGGCCATCGCAATTGATCTGTCGCCTGCGTACACGACAAGTGACTCAAAGGCTGCTGATCTTTGCGTGGCAGGTGGTGTCGGTCAGCAGGGCCAGCAGGCGCAGCACAAGCCGACTCGGGTGCGGACGGTGCTGAACGAGAAGCAGCTGCACACGCTGCGCACTTGCTACGCGGCCAACCCGAGGCCGGACGCGCTCATGAAGGAGCAGCTGGTCGAGATGACGGGCCTGTCGCCCAGGGTCATCAGGGTCTGGTTCCAGAACAAGCGCTGCAAGGACAAGAAGAAGAGCCTCCTCATGAAGCAGATGCAGCAGCACGAAAAGGTAAGCTCAACCATGGCAATCGCCTTTTTCCTTCGTCATTTTATTCCTAGCGGCTTATTCATCGCGTATGGCAACCTTGGCAACCGCTCCTAGACAGCAAAAACCTCGGTGTTGTCCTGCGTCACTGAAGGCCACCGCACAGATTCGACACGACTGCTGCGTCACCATTCGGCCGGGACTCGGGTTCGCTCTGATTGGACACAAATGCCAGTCGAATTGAAAAACAGCTTGACAAAGCCGAAAAGTAATCGGAATGGGACCCTCAGGTAGGGACGAAGAACAAGGGGATATCGGAATGTCCCGTGGAAAGACCCTTGCACGTATACTTTGCATTTCATATGCCTCAGGCCTTAGCCCCCTTTATATTCACAAAGCCTGGCAGTTCGACGACGAAACCATAGAGTGCCCGCTCGCAGATTTAGAGCGCGAGGATCTGCTAGCACAGAGCATCAAAGAGCCATTTCTCGGGGAACCTGGACGTCAGCGCACAGCTTTTGCAGCGGCGACGACCCGAAAAACACTTGTTCGCTCGGGAGAAGTGTGTTTTGGCGTCTTACCGCAGCAGGGCGTCAGTCACGGGGCTCTCCTCTCCATCCGTTGTCTGCCGCTCCACCTTTTCCATTTCGGCGGCCGCTTCTCGTGGCGATCTGCCAGGCTTTGTCAGCATATAGGAGGATATATGCTCGGGCTTACAAGTCGTCAGCTCACCAGGCCGTTGGTGACGTGGACATCGGATTCGCCACGATGACATGGACGGAGGATGTGAATGCTCTACCTTGAACACCATGTTGCACTCTCGTAGCATCGGTTGCTACCCCGTCAGCGCAGGATGAACAGCCAATCAAACCACCTCGTAAATAATTAACCGAGCCACCATTGGGTGTACTTGTTGGGGTGTACGTCGTTTCGGTGTCGCCTGTATGACGGCGGTGCATGACGCCAGACCGCGCTCGCCCTTCCTCGCTAACAAACGTCGCCTTATAATGACCGCCACGCCACGCGACGTGAACCTCTGACGTGCTGACCGCTCAACCGAACAGACGTCTACTTCGATAATTAATCCCGAGCCTCGTTATGTGCACCGCGTCTCGGATGACTTAGTTCCGTATTCTCTGCGCTGACTCTGTGTGAGCTCGAGCCAGCTGGTTTGCGGCCGGTAGCCGGTAAGCGTACGCACGGGCAGCAGACCTGCTGGCAACGGCTGCCACGGCATATGGTTGCGTCATAACTGTAATGATAGGCAGTGCTTCTGCCTACCCCTGCCAAACATAAAACTGGTGCTTAATGAGTAAGGTTTTTTTAAACCTGCCCATCCTTTTTTATATATGAAGATAGCGTCTGGATGAGAAGTTAGAGTTCCCGGTGCTTGTCATCCCCGCACGAATGCCGAGTTGTTGAGCTGTGGACGTATTCGCGGTGTCTTATATTTTGCGGATGAAAATTTCTGCGCGTGCTGAAAAGGCAACGCTCAGGAGGCGATTGATGTAATTGTCTATACTTCGTTTCATACTCCCTTTTTCTCCATCACATCCGTCCATTTCTCCATCATTTCTTCATCATGGATGTGATGGAGAAATAAGCATTTATTATTATTATTTTATTATTAAGCGCTTGACGACTCTACGAGCCAATGGATCCAATCAAATAGCATCAAAAAATACAGCGTCACGGCATCTGCCATCTTGTACATGTCTGCTATAATCGGCTAAACCGATCAAGTGCAGTAAACGCATCGTGGCATCGCGTTTTTGGTACGTATGTGTCCGTGTCTATGCGTTTTCTAGCCCCTGATAGCGGTCTTACTTACGGCGAAGCGAAGTAATGCATAGACCACACTACTTTCTGTTACATATATCTCAATGAATGACGAACATCGACTCTAAACAATCCTCTACAACAGCTTGTATCCAGCACTTTAACTGATTACAATGGCATGGTTGTGGAGGATTGTTTCAAGTTGACGTCGATCAAGGATGGATGAATGGATGCTAATGGATGTACCCTTTATAACGGGCGGTGGTTTGCGCCACCTAGCGTTGAATCCACACCATTGGAGTCAGTCGTAGCACTGGACACGGTTCTTGGAGAAAGACCAAATGTACTTTCGAGTGTTCAATGCTGGATGATTCCGATCTTTGATTAAGGTATTGCACCCTTAAATGTCGGCGGATGAACTAAAGAGGCAAAATTTCCCTTGAAGCTAGAGCAAAGATGAAATGTATAATCCTCCAGCTAATAAAGAACGATGCATTGGTTTTAGTAAACTTTCCTCGGTCAGCGACTGCTTTCAGACTCAATTTATGTAGCAAAAGTTTACTAAAATTGCACAAAGAAACACCGATCTATAAAATAGCCACAATTAACAATTTAAAAAAATATCCAGCGATTTTTCTTTTTTAAAG
>JAZHYW010046555.1:0-87871 GCA_037355805.1 Ixodes ricinus
ATTATCATTTTGATGGCGCGTGTTAAAAGCGCATGGTTGAAGCTCGAACTCATCGCCTCCTTAAACAAAGTGTCTCATGTTGACAGTTCTATATTCCTCTTACATTCATTAAATAAAGTATAATTAACAGCACTCACGACGTCATGGTGCGCTTTTGGCCAGTCGTGGAAGGCAGACCACAGCGTCGCTTTCGGTCGCGCACGTCGTCGATTGACGAAAAAGGCACATTTCGTCCAGAAGTCGGCAAGCGAGGCTTTCCAGCACGGCGACTCATGATGGGGAGAAGCACGCTAATCAGGGGTACACGTCCCACGCTCTGTTCTTGATTCACATAATCTTAAAATTAAATGTAAAAAGAAAAACAAAATGAAAGACGTTTACAATTTTTTGTAATGCCGCAGGAGGAGAAGGGGGAGGGTACGGAGGGGACGGTATGCCTCTCCTCGTCCTTCTTCATCTACTCCTCCCGTGCTCCTCGCCTCGTCCCTCCTCTCCCTCTTGCTCCTCCCTCTTCCTCCTCCATCCTCCTCCTCCATCATCCCTCTCCTCCTCCTCCCTCCTACTCTCTTTCTCCACTCCTCCTCCCCCCTCCTCCATCGTCCCTCCCGCGCGGTGCATTATGGGAAACGTCCCATAATGCAACGCGTGGTTACCGCGGTGCATTATGGGATGTTTCCCACAATGCACCGCGCGGTTACGCTGCCGCGTTATGCCGACGCGTTATGGTTACGCCGACAACCACCCCGCTCAAGCCGGAAACGGGCGCCTGGAAGCTGCGCTCTAAAAGTAGCGCGATTTGATTTATGAATGTTGAAAACGTGATATATTAATATAAATATATCCAGTGTTGAAGCTTCCAGAATAGAAATCGGGAAACAAGAAACGCGGCTCGTCGCGCGTGTTCCACTGGGATGCAATCTCAGAAGCCCTGCCGGTGCCGGCAATGGGTGACCGAGAGACATGCAGGAATCGCAGGTTCAAGTCGGGTTCTGACATATGTAAAACAAAAGTATAGAAAGCAAAAAAAAAGGCACACGGTTATGTTATACAAATGCAATGCATAATCTTTGTTTTCATGTCAATCCTTTAATGTGTCGCTCGTAATGCAGAGCACACGGCCAAATGAACGAAGTTTTAATGCTTTTAAGCGGAGACAGGAAAAAGCGTCTCTGCTGACACGCGAGCTGAAGTTCCTGGATCTCCGACTCTTCTTTGTATACAAGGACGGAATTGTCGCGGTTTTCGAGATATTTCCTTCGATCGGTGTAGGCACTCGTTTTTCCTTCGAAGAGACTGAAACACATTGCATTTACTGCATCAATTACATTTAAATATTTTGCGCGAGAGCCCGCTTCACAAAACGACTTGGTCGTCGTATTGAAACAATGACGATTAAATTTTGTTTCCGGCGGCTTCGTACGACCAATAGAAGAAAATATCGATTTCATCTCTTCCCTCCTGCGATCTTTAGTGTGCACACGATTACGAAGGCAGCGCGTAGTTAAAGGCGGTCCCAACCCGGTGGCAGACGTGCCCGTAGGAGGGTGTCCCACGCGCGAAGGCTGACTCCAGGAAGGACCGACGAGCTTGGCCAGGGCGGCACATTTGCTTGCGCGCCGCAACCGACACTCTCCCTGACGCTCACAATGATGGGGCAAAGTTCGTCGCTTTCTTCGCTCCGTCGAGTCCGTCCTTAAAACGAACTAACAACAAAGGAAGCTGGCAATCAGACTGACTCGGATACGTTGTTTTAACGATAGACTGGCGTTTAACACCGCTATAAATTTAAGGATGCGGCGAAGTTATTGGAACATCATATACTCTTTGCTCGTAAAAAAAACGAAGAAATATCCCACGTGAAGTGTACATTTGCTGGAGCTAAGGCCCGTTCGAGATTGGAAGCTTAGACCCGAAGAATAAAATCCTTTAAAATCTCGGGTCTTGAAGCAACCGTCAAAGTCTGCCCAAAAACTGTGCTGGCGGCGTTGTTTCTTTACGGCTGATCTCGAGGGCGATATTTCGCTGATCCGCCGGTTTTGTTGCTCGAAAGTGCTAAAATAAAGCGTAGGAAAAGCGAGACGTGGAGATGAACTAAAACGAAGGGCGGGGTTTAGCGGAGTCGCTTACTTCGCCCACTCCCCCTCAGTATAAATGGCGGGATGGAGCAAACGGGCATTTGGAGGTTTCGGCGCGCACGGTGCAAACGCGAAACTTGGCACCGGCGCGAGCGCGTTGTTGCCACTTCCTAAAAAGAAAAAAAACACCAGAAAGACGGCGACGATACAACTCCCTGGAACGTAGAAAGATAACGAGGAAAAAAGAAATAGTCACGGTCGACGGGCGTCTATTGTTTCAATAAAGAACCAGCGTCGTCTGCTCGTCCTTGTTCTTATGGCGACAATATATTTATATCAAAAGTGCCGTTATAACGTTGCACATAAAACTGTACCACCTCCTGAGCGCCCTCTTTTCTACCCGTCCATTCGGGGGGAGGAGGAGAGGAGCCGTGATCCGACGAAAGAGGAGGGGACCGAGGTCCTAACTGCACCCCCGAGATTGGTTTCTTGACTTTGAGATTGAGGGAAGGGCCGTAAAACGACGCAGTCCTCGTTTCGTTGAGAAATGGCCGCTTTTTGAGAAGGGGGGGGGGGTCGATGGTGCCGCCGTGACGTCAGGCGCGCCTCAAAAAGTGGAAGGATGCATGAAAGCAGAAACGACGCCTCGCAGCCAAAAAAGAAAAGAACAAAAAAACGTTTGTATTTATTCATTTCGGTTCAGCTCTAGACGGCACCGCCTTGACTCATTAGCTTCGTCGTGTTTTGAAACAAGTAACTCGCGCGAACTTGATAAAAAAAAGAAAGACAGAGAGAGAGAGCGCGCACGAGCATTTCAGCCTGCCACTCGAGAGATGAAGCCACTAGAATTCGCCGCATCAATGCATCCCAAGCATCTCGTTCAAATTGCACCTAGAACATCGAGTAGAGCTCTCAGTGAAAACCAATTGAAGGAATCGATTAGATAAAATGTTAAACACATTGTGATAAAGGGGCTAGGAAATTGGTTCTCGATTTAAGTACGACACCAGCCGACGACGTGGAGTGAAGGAAGCAGCGCCAGCAGCGTCGTTACCTTTGACCAGGCTCGACGAATCATGTAAAGCGGAGGATCGGGGCGCTTTCACTCCGCCCAATTGGTTCAGTCGGCTGATTTCAAAGGCACAAAGGTGCACTTCCTCTTGATTCATCGGGTCGTCGGCTGTGAACGGTCTCCACCCAGGTGAAAAGTGCCGAGTCATTGGGCTCCGGACCCATGTGTTATGCCGCCGAAACCTCCTTCCACAGCCCGGCCGACAAAGATGGCAGCACTCAAGAGGCCAGTATAGACGTTTCCCACCAGGGCGCCGCCGTCTTCAATGTCGTCACTTCCAGCGTGGCGAAAACATTGTTTTGCCATCGCCACGACGATAGAATATATTTAGGATATAGGCGTAACCGTCACCCACTCTTGTTTTGCTTTCACTATACTTTTTTTACTATTTGCGAAATGAAATGTTTTAATATTTCGTTCGTCGTCCATATCGAATATGCCTACCAGGCGGTTGGGAATGAGAGTAAAAGAAGAAGGTTTATGGACCAACATTACTGGAGCAAGCTCAGTTTCGCAGCTCCCTATTCTCGCCTGCGGAGGCGAGTGGCCCAGGTGGCGGTCCACGAGAACCAGCGGCGCTGCAGTCGGATCTTACTTCCGTCTCGCGCGTCGTCTGCTACCACCGCGTTGAGAACTTTCTTTCATTTCTATTCTTCTTGTTTTTTTACTTCCATGTGTATATAATAGCAAGAAAAAAGAAGCGATGAAGATGAAGTGTAATACACCACGGAGCTGAGAGTCAGCACAGTGCGAGAGTTCTTTCTTCGAGTGTTTGAAATTTATTTTTGTGTGCGTCTGTTTCCTTGCGCTGTGAAGTGTTAGTACGAACCACCAACTCGCCCAAGCTCAAGTATTTCCATTGAAGCTTCGCGGGTTAGACAATCCGGAAGTAAGACTCGACTGCAGCGCTGCTAGTTCTCGTGACCGCCAATGAGCCCACGTCGCAGACTGTGAAACTGAGCTTGCTCCAGTAACGTTGCTATGGACCGTCTTCTGAAAGAGAGCGAAAGAGAAAAAGGGAAAGGGCGACCGGCGCTCTCCTTCTTGCTGGTTAGTTAGGAGCGAGCGGAAGACCCGGACGAACGCCTTGGACGCGTGTGTTGCTCCAAGTTGGCTTGTTTTCTCGTGGTTTCCTCCATTTCATTTCTTACAGATTTAATTAGAACAAACGCATTCGATGTACGGCAATCCTTTGGTCATCGGGACACCATTGTTCGGCAATAAGCTGCACAAATAACAAACGAAAGTGCAGAATATTATCGGAGTAGGGGATTCGACGAGGCAACTGCGGCTGCAATGTCTCTCAAGCTTCATCGCTTTCCAAATGAACATTTTTCGAATGGTGCGCGCACCGAACTTGACGTGTTCTACCATCGATGAAAATAGGGAACGCTCGCAAGGCGCGTGCGTGTTTTTTCGCGATAATTGCTTTTTCAGCTCGTAACCTTCCGCTACTTTATTTATCTTAATGCTGATATTTTGCAGTGGTGACATTGACTCGAGGTTTATCGTCCACAACGCCTATTTGAACGATCATTTTCGCCGCCGGGCGTGGCTGATAATTGCCGAAAAGTTAGTTATATCCGTTTTCTGAATCGAGATCTTTTGCGCGGTAGCAGAGATCAGGAAACTTACCTTGACTGTCAGCCAATACGGCTAGGTTCTTGTTATCTTGCAAAGTAGTACATAACTTAGCTGGAAAGAAAACTTCAATTTGTATTGCTGAGACATGCTCACGCATCGATTTCGAATTACTGAATCATTGATCGACTCGCTCCGGCAATGGGCCCGTCTCGACTTCGCTGTTTTCAGTTCTAGACAAACGACCACTCGTCGACACCGGATCCTCGATTAAAACAGTTTTAAACCTTTGCAAGCCGGATGGAGCTGCCTTCGATCGTTCCCTGCGATGTTCTCTTTTCGTGCGTCTTTGTACCGGTGTCCCAAGGAGCGGCCAGGCTCTTTAAATCGACCGCAAACTTCGGTTTCTTAACCTTATCGCGCTACGATTTTGTGTAGCGTTGCCCTACAAATGCTGCATTTGTTTTTGTAAAATTTGCTAAGAGCGAACTTGCCTGAGGAAAAAGTAAAAAAAGAAAAAGGTTTAACTCCCATGGTAACCCAGTGAAGCCACCGGTTTCAAACACTACGGCGCCGTATCGCACGGGACCAAGGATGGCGCAAGGGTCGTGACGCCAACTGCCGCCAACGAACGAGCATACGGCGCCGAGAGCTGGCGTCTTTAGCAGACGATGTTTTCGACTCCAAAGCGAGCGCGCGTCCCTCAGCGGTGACAGTCGCAGAATCAAAAACAGGCGCGGTAACAACAAGAAACTGCGAAGCAAACAACATAAATACCCCCCCCCCCCCCAAAAAAAAAACAACAGCAACAACAACAACAACAACAACAACAACAACGACAACAACAACAACAACGACACCACCACCACCAAAGAAAACAACAACAACAACAACAACAACAACAACAACAACAACAACACCACCGCCAACAACAGCAACAACAACAACGACAGCAACAACAACAACAACAACAACAGTCAAAGTGTTGTCGACAAACCATTTTTAATTGATTGCGTGTTGTTAGAGGCGGGTTTGAGCTGCACGTCCGGGAGCTTCCTGGCTCGTGACGACGACCATTCCCCGAAGTGAAGAACCCAGGGTCCAGTGGAGGTGGGAGAATTGGTAACGTAACGAACGGTTTAATTACATGGTTGCGATACAGTCGTCAAATCCGAGAGAACTCCTGAGCAGACTCGCGCTCCGCCTTATATAGGGGTCCGTTTTCTCCTCACTCCCCGCCAGGGCAGCAAGTGCGCAGCAGCAACCCGCCGTCAAGTGCGTCGTAGCAAAGTCCAGCCGCGTCGTAGCCAGAAGGCGCGTCGGGCCATGGTCCTCCGCAGCTAGGGTCCGGCCTCTCTCCCCTTCCTGAGCGCGCCAAGCCCCACGCACGCACACACGTCCTGTTGACGTCGCCGACTCGTTGGAGACCTGCTCCACAGTTAGGCCCGGCCTCTTCCCTTCCGGAGCGCACCAAGCTGCACGCACGCACACACGTCCCGTTGACGTCACGGACTCGTTGAGACTCGTCTCCGCAGGCGCAGACACGTAGGCGCCGGTTCCGTACCCGTCGGGACTCGTTTCGCGTAGGGCCCCGTCCCGCAGGCGACGTTCCCGGACAGATCATGACTCGTTTCCGCAGCGTTGAAACTCGGAAGAAGGTCGCCGAGGGTTCCATTCTTAACGGTGTCCATTCAATGTGTTTTATTAAAGCAAGAATGATGAAATGATGCATTGGCAGCCGATGATCAAAAGCTCGCGCCGCTTTTGAGTCGAAAAGATCGTTCGCTAAAGACGCCGGCTCTCCGGCGTCGCCACGTTCGTCCGGTGGCGGGAATAAGCGTCGACCGCTTGCGCCTGCTCCGATGTGCAACGGCGCCCTATGGTTTAAAACCGGTGGCCCCACTACGTTTTAATAGGAGCAAGCCTCTTTCTTTCTTTTTTACTTTTTTCTCAGTGTGTTTTTTGAAAATAAATTGGAAAAAATAAAATCGTAACTACCTGTGGGAAACGCTGGACAAGAGTCGTAGCGCTGATAGGTTGAGACAACCGCATTTTGCAGTCGATTTAAAGAGTCTGGCCACTACTTGGGACACCCGGTATTGGCTATTGTCGGGCGACATCGAAACGCCAAGATATGCTCAATGCGCTGCATCTAGAACGAGCAAATGCTGAGAGAGACAATCGTAATCGCTGTAACCAGGTACAATGTTTTGTCTGCTCACCTCCGATTTCTCTCGGTGGCGGGTTCGGAGCCGCTCTGACAGGTGGCATAATGCTGCGAGAAACGTTCCCAGGGGTCGAAACCGCCACCCTCGGCACAAGAGCTCAAGATCGCCCCTTGCCGGATGCCCGGCGCTCTGGGAGCACCCAACTGGCAGATCGCTGCGCGGAAGCGGCGCCCCTGGCGAGCACTTTCGCTCAACGTTTCTAATCGAGTCGGCCAGGGTGTAAGATGAGACGGGTGGGGAACGGCGCCTTAGAAGCCTACCGCAGCGCCGTGACCGGATTGTGTACTCGTCTGCTTGCGGGTACCCCCGATTTGCGACAGATGGCGCTGCGGCGGAGGGAAAAAATCGGAATCGGATTTGCGTGGAACTCTATGAGAGAGTGCGCGAAATAAACCGAGAGCACGACAGTCCTCCATTGAAAATCCACGAGAAACCATCTCCGTCAGTTTAGCCGGTCGCCACCGAGTCGCCCACCCGGAGAGAGGTTCGCGGTGCCTCCACATAGATGGCGCCACAAGAAACATGAGAAAACCGGGGGGACCAATCCGGTCGCTCATTCGGCCTTTCGTTTCCACCTGCTCATCTTACGCCTTGCGCTCAGCATGTTGCCACCTGAACGCCGCCGTATGACTACGGTCTACAAAATGGCGCTGCTCCAGAGCAATACGGTACCTTTCGACCGTAATCGCCATCGCAGTGGGGTGCCATGCTGGGCGCCGCTGGAAGGCGATTGTAAGCGGAGAGCGGTGCTTAACGACGCCGCGCACTCGTCCACAGCCCAGTGCACTCAGCGCTTGTCTCCTGGAGCGATGAGCGAGTGAAAATAGTCTATAGACGGCAGCGCGCCGCAATCTTAAATTTCGTCAATGTCGAGTAAGAGTGAGAAACACTGCTCTGCCGCCGCCGCGCGGGTTATAAGAAACCGAGGTTATGAGCGCAGCCGCGAGACATCTCCGCTTTGCTCTCCATCACTTTTTTTTTTTTTTTACTATTTACAGGTTGAAACGATTTATTATTTTTTGGTCGCCCATACCGAATACGCCTATTAGGTGGCTGAGGATGAGAGTATACGATAAAAAGGTCAATAGATGCCTGTTTTACCAACTGCATGTGTAGTGTGACGAAAGCACACTTGTGCACAATGATAACGACCTGATTCGGACGTTATCTTCATACCTAAAAGACAGAACAAAGTGTGACACTACACTTTGTTTCAGCTGAACCGAAGTGGTTCTGTATTTGAGGAAAAAGACACTTACGTAAGTCTTCTTCATTTGGCCTTCATATCAAAATTGAAGAATATCAAGATTATTCTTCAATTAGATGCACGGAGGTTGCATAAAGTCATTTTCAAAGTGCCGCTGAAGCCCCTCCTTCCCGGAGCGTGAATTCATATCCAGAGTTTTCGGAATCTTCGCACTCGCGCATCTTCAACGCCTATCAAATCTACGCATTCGCGCTCTCGCTAGTTTCCAAAAGGTCAGAAAAAGATGTCACGACAGTCAGGACTGGTGTCAGTGCGGGGAATCTACCTGGCAAGCATGCAATTGCACCTGCTGCCCAGACCAGCGACACGAGCTTGCCGGCCGAAAGATCTGGGTATGACGTAACGACTGGTCGCAGTTTTTTTCGTGTTTTCTTTCGTTTAGTTACATGTTTGCGGAAAACGAACGTGATATTCAGATTCATGGGATAAAATTACTCTATAAAAAGAAAAAAGCTAGAGGTGAGTTCTTTATAGAACTCACCTCTAGCTCGTTTTTTTTGTTTTCAAAAACTCTGTCAGCTTCTTTTAAAGACGCTGCCGACGCTTTGCGCTCACGGGACCATTGAAGCAGCGTGAAAAGCGCGAGTCACTGGGCCCTTTTGTTTATGACTGGTTTAGCGACGATAGGACACCTAGAGAAAGATGGCGAACACCGTGATGGTGCGGTTTTGACGCTGACTGATTGGTCCCCTCAGCTCGTGGCGTCGGCTGGGTCTCACACTGAAAGACCGAATTGGCGCACTTTCCTCCGCCTCCTTCTTTCCTATATCCTCTCCACTTTTACCTTGCCCCAACTTGGCTCACCTCGCAGCTTGGGAAAGGGCAGTGCTGAGATAATTATCTTCCCTGCAAAGAAACGAGGTTGTACGTCGGCCTGCATGGTGAGACGAAGTATAGACGGTTCCCGTAAGCGGTAAATCCCAATGCTGCTGAAGGTGAAGTACGAGCACGTGTCAGCACTCGGCTTGCGTTCGGTACCGTCGGCGATACTGGGTCTGCGTTCGTGATCGATCAGCGCGTTGAGGGAGACCGCCCCACTGGCAGCAATGTCTGAAGCACAGGCCGCACTCCGTGCAAGGCGTAAAAAGTCTGTGGAAAGGTGTCGGTGACGTTTGCGGCTTTTAGGCCGGGTCAGCCTGGCTACCGCTGACATAGATCATATCTACAAAAAATAAATGAAGAGCGGACTTTTAGTTTCCCTACCTCTTTAAGCTGAGACTGCATCCAAAGCTACAGGCTCGAGCTAGTCCGCGCTCCTGGCTTTGAGACATGTATTTCTAGCGGGGGCGCTCGTTCTGCGGAAGAACGCTTCAAAGCAGCGACCTCCAGCCCTCGTGCTTGTGGCATTGAGATACATTACGCATACTACAAGCATGAGCTAAACATTTACTTTGAGCGCATAAAAATACACGGCACATACAAACATCAAAACAACAGCTCACTCACCCGATTACTACTTCCGAGCTTTGCGTTTTCGCCTTTTATACTCGTCGTTTTGAAGGTACGGATTTTCTCGGTGACCACCTAAGCAATAAATAATATTCCCAACATGTCGATTTTTATCAGCTAATGTCATGCCTCTGAGAGTATTTCGAACGGGTCAGGGGACGAATCTCTTAGTAAAAAGTAAACCCTCATGCCATAATTATTTGAAAGCCAATAAAACAAGCCGCTCCACTGCGGTTCCAAGACATGCTGTTTGCTTCCCGCACGGCACGTCGTAGCCGGTTTTTCTAGTGTGGTATTTATTTTTCTATGTGTGCTGTTCGCGTGCGGCTGCAATTGTTGTCTTGAATTAATATCTGTAGAGGGGTATTCACTCAGCTGGAAGCGATGCTTCACGGGCAGAGCAATCGCTTTTTGATCAACTTGAATGCAGTCAAAGCCGCGACTTGCGGCAGGTGTTAAGTGTACGGAGCTACGCCGTGGTGAGCTCGAAAACTTCTAGCGCTCATCCCAGCGCGCCACTTGGAGGGTAATTTCTCCAAGAACCGTAGTATATTTAAACAGCAAAATAAAGAGTAGCTTTTTTTGTCGATTTTGCCTACCATCCTTTCTTAATGATAAAACTTCAAACTGTAAATATACGTACTTTCCGTCATATTTCCATACTGTTCAGTCCTTTCCCCAGAGCGCAATCGCTCTGGGGTAGGAGAAAACAGGACATCGCAGACGGCAGTCACAATGGCCACTGTACGATAGGAGCTACGGTTCAGACCAGCGTTCCAACATGAATATCCACAGGTCGATCGATTGCACCGTAATCCCTCAAGCGGTCTTAAAACTCTTTAATGTAAAGCGGAATGTCAACCTGCAACACCCCGCCCCCTCCGATCACGGCCGACAAGTGGCATCAATGCCCGACAGGTTACGTCATCTCATCTTGTTTTTTACGCCACTGATACGCGAACACACGGTCACATCGGCGATAATTCCGGTATTCTGTTCACAACGCACAACACTGCCATCGCGATGTTGCTGCTATGTAGCCGACACGCAGAAATACAGAACCACGTTGATTGCCGGTTGAAACTCGGCATCAGAAAACAGAACCGAACTCGGCACAGAAGGTACCCAGGCATCCGGCAGCAAAACCTGCCTGTCTTGGACGCAGTTTCTGCGGTTTCCATAACGCCGTCAACGTCGACACGTCGTTCTGCAATCCGGAGGCGGCCATCTTAGCCCAGTGTACGTAGCGCTGATGGCACTGCTCCGGAACTTCGCTGTTTCCAACGGCTTCGTTTGCTCGTTTGATAAAATTAGTGGTAAAAACATCAATGCAACCGAAATGTTCTGCACGTTTGGACTGGGAGACGGAATTACAGGCGGCCTTCGCTGCCGCTGAAACTCAATCAACTCAGCAACATTTATTAAACAACCCGCGCGACGTGCTCGAAAAAGGAAACCGAAAGAAGATGAGTCGGGAGGGCAGAGCCTTTACCCCGTCTGCGTGGAGGAGAAAACGCCTTGTTCCTCCCTTCTCGTGTCCGCTTGGGGACGCGTCAGTAGACGACAGGAAAACTGGCCGTTGCTACCTTTTCCTCCTCCTTTTTAAAGAGTGTAGGATGCACAGTCCTCAAATATTACTATTAGGCGAGATTGTCACGCGTTGACGCCACCAAGCGGCAAGGCTCGAAACTACAAGTACCCTTGGCCGTGCAGGAGCCATTGACGTCACGAGCCCGATAAGCTTTGCGCTTCTCGTTGGCCGACTTTGAAGCGAGGGTTAGAGAGCTCGCGCTCACGTCATTTGTTTTCGTACTCCTTTAAAGGGGTAGAAGGGAGGTCCGCTACCGCTACTGGCGCGCACTTCAGTGGATGGATCGAGGTGGCAGCGCGAGTTCCCTCTACAAATGGTTCGGCCTGAAAGCACGATCTACTCAAACACTTCTATATCCGAAAACTGCAAGCCCTATGGAGCTTGCCCGTAATGTGGTTCCCGGCCATGCCGGTATTTTATGTTCCACGAGCGTTCGGTTCCTCGTGTTAGTTTCACACCGCAGTTTCACACCGCAGGGAACCAGAAAGTAGAAATAACCGTCAGTACTACGCAATGGCGACACCTGCAAGCTATGCATATAAGAGCTTCGTTAGATTTACCTGAATATAACAGTAAGGCTACTTGTTCGCCCGTATTGAACATATCTAATTGAACATCTGAATACGGTATTGCAAAATAGATATGAATTCTGAAATATTATACGTTTTAGTTTAGTTAGTAAATTTCAAAGACTGAGAGCCTGTGGATTGTCGAACCCGATGAAAACAAACATACACAAGTGTTGAGGAGCAAGTATAGTAGGCATAAGTAGTAACTAATATCTACAAGAGCATGCAACACAAGCATTCTACAGTTCCTGCTGCTTTCTGTGGACTCATGCAGCATGTAACTAATTTTAATGCATACATATTTACACTGCAATATAGACACTCTTCACTGGATACCAGACACTGAATCGGAGGTCGTTCCCTTCAATGAGGTGACATTTGTGGGGATCGGTGCATACTGATCAAGCACAAAAAGGACGAGACAGGCATTGCATATAAAAGCACAAATTTAAGCGCAGCATCCAGTCTTCGACTGAGTGGCGAGCTGATCGGGAGCTCGCGCTCGTGCCCGCGGTGCGCCGGCGTCAGTTGTTAGCTTTGTTCGGAAATAGCGCAGATTGTTGCCCGCTTGCCACACACTTCACCGAACGTCGTTTCATCAAATCGCTTTACGCCATTTAGTGAAATGTCGGGAAGGCTAGCATTTTTACGATGTTAGAAAAATATTTTAGTAGATGATGATAATGCACTTAATGCAAAGGTAGACCTCGGTTTTCTTTAATCACCATAAATCTTTGGTTGCGTTGATAATTTTTTATCCCGACTTTGGGGAAATGCGAGATACAAATAGAGTGAAAACGTGACTCATTGAAAGCCATGCTCAGAAAAATGCGGACTTTAAGCTATAATAATAATAGTCATAAGAGTTTATTCACCATATACATACGATGGTGGATGGGAAAAAAGCTGTACGAGCAGCTTGACTGGTCCCCAGCCCGCTAAACAGGCTCACAGTGGTGGCGGAAATATATAAACCGGGCAGTTTCTTGATACAAAAAACTAGATAAAAAGGCACAAAACACCAAAAATATCAAGAATAAGAAGGTTTTTCAGTAGAAGTCGTGCAACAGTCAAAAGCAACAGTCAAGTGCAACAGTTGAAAGCAATACACACTGGAAAATGTATATAACGTAAAATCACTTTGCTTCGGGGTTAGCGGAAGAATAAAGCAGTGAACAGTATTTATATTGACAGAAAGTAGTTAATAAGATTCCGTGGGCTGATGGATGCTATATCAATATTGGTTTGCATCAACGTGTTTAATGATGAAGGAAAGTATTTATAAAATATACGAAGAGGCGTTTGAGTACAGTAAACGATACATTCCACAGTGTGTCCTGTAATTCCAGCTTTGGGGCGTGGAGAGAGAAGAGTATTTTGTGGATGCGACAAGGATCTCCGAAGAGCGTGAGGGTAACAGCTAACGCTGTAAAACTTAAAGCAAGAACGTTTTCACACAGGAACTGCGGGTGCGGCGAGTCCGTAGGAACATCTTTCAATTCTGCGAAAATAAATTATATGGCTATATTTTTCCAAGTGTTTCAAGTACCTTCGTACTTTTGAAATATTTTAATCTCTGTCCTCACAGAACGCTTGTGAGGTGCAAATACTCAAAATAAATTGTATATTGCGTGTAAATCTGATATTTACGGAACATTACGAACCTTCTTTTGTTTAACTAAGGAAAATATATTGCCGTACGTAACAACTAAATATTTCTAAATGTTTTACATTCATTTATTTGGTAATATTTTCAAATACATCTAATCGAAGTTTTCATTTCGCAGAAATATTTTTTTCAGGAATAAAATTTTCGATGTTTTGCAAGTGACCAGGTAGCTATAAAATATCAGTAATAAATATAATACAGTATTTGTCTTACCCTTTTTTGGCCAGATGCTGGCGCGTGAGTGCTTCGTTGCACATCCGCCCTGCTGGTGATTTTGGAATGAGCTTAATTGCCTAGTACCGGTACCGAAATAATAAGTTAAATGGCAGAACAATTAAGACGCTCACTTCGAATTAGCGTCCGTTGTGAGTCCCTCATAGCATTGTCATAAAAGACGCAGACATGGAAAGACTCCAGCTTTACGCATTTGCCTACTGTGCCTACATAAAGTCCCTTGATACTTCTTTTACAAGTAACGACAACCAATACAAATGACAAAGCACATTCCGCTGGAAACAAAATGGCGGCATTCAGTTCAAACCTCTGCTGTGCGCCGCCATTCGCCTCCTAAAACCTGCACCGTCACGCAGTTGGCGCTTCAAAGAATGTCGCTGCTTGCAGGAAGCTCTTATCTAGGGACTTTATCCTTGCATGCTCCCGATGTCTACCAAGTTTCTTCCTTCCGCGACAACTTGACGATATAAAAATAAAAACTAGCATCACCTAGACTACCTAAAGTCACTGATTTTAAGACTACCTAGAGCCTTATCAACAGGCCCTACGTTCTCAGTGAGTGTACTTGCCACTCGGTATGCCTTATCACTGATTGCTACGTGGTTATGTGCTCGAAATTGGACAGGAGAAGTCAGTTCCTGAATATGTACATTTCAAACTTGTTTCTTTCTAGTTGTGCTGCCCATTTATTGAGTCAGGCGGAAGCGTGTGACTCTCCTCGATAACTATAGTGCGAGTATAAACAAAAAAAAGAAGAGCGGAAAACAATGACGAGAAGGTTAACCTCAGAGGTTAGTCACGGCTGGCTAATTTGTATATTGGTAAGGGAACAGGCAATAAAAGTAGCGATGAAAACGCATGGCATGAATCCTTTGCGATGAAATACCCTACGTGCTGTAGTTGTCCTCCTTTGTAGCCAATCCAGCGAAGGCGATGAGCATGACTTTTGAGTCACCAAACAAAAAAAACAAAAAACATCGTTGTGAGATCGTGTGTCCTGCTTTCCTGGCCAAAGAAAATCTGATTCTAGTTGTCGCCCTCAAAACTATTTTTGACAAAGACGCCATCAGCATTCTTTGTGCGCTTTGTTATGCACAACAAAATAACTTCTGTTTAGCCGCATCAGAAGATAAAATTGTTTCCCAGAAATCATGCTCGCGCGCAGATTGTTGTTTATCTTGCAATAAAACGATAACTAAATTGAATACAATGAAACGAAATGGAAGGTGTAGAACGACATGGTAGTCTACCTCACGCGAGGTGAACTTTTTCGTCTTGAGCAGAGAGGAGACATGGTAAAAATATATAGGTGCAGGAGGAGAAAAAAAATATTGAAGACTCTCAGGCGGGACGCATAAAGTAATTAGGGCGGACGTTCTCCATGTTGCGATAAGCATTGATTAGGTTGTCATTTTGTTTTTCAAAGTCTAAAATATAGTCCCGCCGTATTCATCATGTCCAGCACCGGTTAAAGTGCCGCTGACCGAATAGTTCATGCACTTCTCGGGAACATGAGTCTTTGCGTTGTGTTAGCGTTGAGGTCAACTTTGCCGAACGTATCCATTACTGCCTTTCTCCTGTCCTCGTACGTTGGTCACGCCCAGAAGACATGCTCTATGTCTTCGGGCGGGATTAGCTGTGTTCTACCGTCTGAGGCACAATAACGAGGAAAATCAAGCACGCAACAGCTCACTGGACTTCTTGATAAAGCAGTCACCGGCGAAAATACATTTTTATGAACATGGCTAAGTATGCGAGGTAAACCACAACATCGCGAAGTAATGTATCTCCTTTATAAGAAGGAAATGGTACCGCCAGGAATCTTCTGGACCCCTAAGGAACAACGCTCCGCGGCTGTATAAATAAGAGAATAAGCTTGCGCATAAACGATTGATAACTTTGTCTTAGTTTATGAAATATGACTGCAGACTTTCATTCAGAAAGGTCCAGCATAACTAAACAGTTTAAACTGCACCGACCATTTTGCGTCTTTGAAAGAAATCAAACGAGGTGTGCTCAGAGGAGAAAACCACCTCTCTATGCGACCGTTGAGATTAATTTAAATGCTTGAAGTTGTAGAACAGAGCTGATTAGTGGTGCATCTGTCATGTTTCTAACATAAAGAACGACCTCAAAATTATATTAAAACAAATGCACAATTGAGACCCCTGAGCACTTTTAGTGAGGAATGTGCATTATCTGCGTTTAGATATA
The DNA here is from genome assembly GCA_037355805.1 of Ixodes ricinus. Lineage (NCBI taxonomy): Eukaryota > Metazoa > Arthropoda > Arachnida > Ixodida > Ixodidae > Ixodes > Ixodes ricinus. The sequence continues at coordinate 15,950 of JAZHYW010046555.1, forward strand.
TGGGCTGATAGGAAACTACTAACAAAATACAACATTCTTTGTTGAAATGTGGCCTCGGCGCGTGACAGCGTGGCCTGTAGTGCGTAATGGACCTTTTCCACATACCGACGGCACCAGGCGGTGGCTGCACGAACTAAAAATCGAGGAAGTGACCTACCTGCGCTACCAATCGATAATGGGAGCTACGGGAGCTACGTTACCAGTTTTGTCGCTCTCTGAGCTGCGGTGCCGTGCCTAACGCGACTTTAACTAGGGGCATCCGTGGCGTCCACCCAAACGTCGTGTTTTTCTTTCCGTCCACTTTCTTTTTTGTGTAACACAATTATATATATGCAGCAATTACGTGTTCTACTCGCTGATCCGCAGCCTCCTTCCGAATTTCCTCGATTTCTCGTGCCGACTTCCGCCGCTTGGCATCGGGCGCTCGCGCGTGCGCAGAACGCTTCTCGGAAACGGTCCATTATAAGTCACTATACTTCGTCTCACCTCAGCTTGGACTACTGTTAGCCGTGCAGGCTAAAAGCGCGAGCGTGTTGCTTTGGATGAAGCCTCGGCGGCTGCACGGGCGCTCGTGCAGCGAGTGCTTCACTCCAGAGAGTCAAGGCTATCTGCTCGCGCTTGCACAGCCTTTGCAGTTAGTCCATGCTAAAGTGAGGCGAAGTATAGACACTCGGTGACGCGTGACACCGCACCTTCCACTGCGTTACAGGCCGGCTTCACCAGCATGAAAGACGTCCTGTGCAAGCCATATAGTATAGATATGTGACTTGCACATATTAATCGCGGATCGCTTTATGTTGTCAACTTTGCCGACGTTAACCAGAAAAACTGATTGATTGATTATTATTATTATTATTATTATAGTGCTCGTTTTATGTTTTTTTTTAAACTCTAGTGCATGTTGACTCATTTATAATTATAGCTGAACCCCAAGATAGCTCTTAAGTGATAGGACAGTAGAAAGGCAGCAGAAACACCATGAACCATACACAGGGCCTTTTGTTTTCAGGTAAAACCCGATATTTCCGATTTTTGCACCCGGAACGAGTTTTATGAAAGTTATTTAAACCGATCTTCCTCCGAAAACTTAATTTCCTTGGAGGCTAAAACGAGCTGAATGTCTGGAAATCAGGAGACATTCTGGAATCCCACTTACACGCGTCCCCCAAGTCGCTAGTTCGAAGATCACAAATCTTTTTCTAATTTGTTTAAACGCCCATGCATATTTGCTTCCAAACGAGTTTAAATGGTACTGGAGGCTGGAACAAGGTCCGTTGAAGCTAAGTACTGACCCAGTGATCTGTTGGCATGACGCTATAGCGCGATAACCTAGCTGATAAATATCGCGCCGATAATGTTCTAAGTTACAAAAAGACCTACGCTACTTCAAGTGCAAATTCAATTTCTTTTCTAACCTATTTTTATTGCTCTCCCGCCACAATGACCTCAGGCCATTTGTGGGGAAATGAAGGATGGGGAGTACGGTGGGGGCGAAATGCTTCAAAGTGGTGCCGGAGCCCGGCATTTAGACATTCGTATATAGATATCAGGTATAAGAAAAAACAAAAATGTGAGAAACAAGAAATATCATGCAAGCTCGAACATTATGTTTCTGCGTATTCTCTGTACATTGTTTAATTTTCTGTAGTGTAAATAAAAAATAACCATGCATTGAAACCGATGCGCCATAGGGAATTTTATTTGAAATTACTGCTCTGTATAAATATAATCTGTCAAGCCCCGAATCCCGGAATGACTCCTTGAAAAGACCTATTTCCCCGGATTGCTTGGTAATACCACCCGATTATTTCTCCGATTATTACCCTAAAGAGACACCCTATTAGAATTGCGATAAGGAACTTTGAGCTGGTTGGCAACAGTGGGAGAAACAATTCATCCAAAATAATTTGACAAAACTATAAATCTTCAAATATAAATTTCTCTCTCTCTCTCTCTCTCTCTCTCTATATATATATATATATATATATATATATATATATATATATATATATATATACATACATATATATACATATATACACAAAGAGGCATGAAGAAACAAAAAGGTATGGTTTATCTACGCCTCGATAGTCCACAATCGCGCCGCGAGGAACCTAAGAATGTACGAACTTACGTGGATTCAAACCCGGGGCAGTGGAGTGCAAGCCCGGTGCGATAACCGCTGCGCCACACCGCAGAAAGCGTGTGGAGTATAAACTTTGCTTATGACCCTGAGTACGGTCCCTTGGTGCGGCTCGTGGAGGTATGACGTGCAAAATGCTGTCAGGAACTTTTCTGAGTGGTACTACTGTGTATCTTGTTCACTAAAGGAGTCGAGCATAGTTCCGGCCTTCTTAATCAACGCTTACTTTTTTCAGGGGTCTGCCTAGATGAATTTAATACAGCAAAGTTCGTCTCTCTTGCAAGATTTTCCATACAAACTGAGCAGAATTGTAATCGCGTTTTGAACCATGTTCCACTTTTTTAGGGTCTCTTTATGCGTCGAGGCACTGTCAACATCCATTAAGAACCCATGTCTGGAGACGCATTGGTAACTGTGCCCTCATTTTTATTTTATGGCGAGAATGTTTCCATTGAAATTTATAAAGGGTACCGGCGTCTGGAGCTAGATGGCGCAAGTGGACCATGTCGCCTCATTGTTGGGAATGTGAGAGCTGCTTGTCTTTCGAAGCAAAATAACGGGAACTTACCTTGGCAAACTTGATACGAGCCGAACGCCCGACCCGATTGCCTCCAGCCAAATGAATCGTAAATTCATACCTCTGTTGGTATCTTGTCGGTATTGAAACCATGGTCGCAATCACGGCGGTTGCACAATTCACAAAGCAGCGGAGCCGCTTTTACGGGAACCAGCATCTTTATTCAGCATCGACACGAGCAAAGAGATAAATCAAGCCAGATCGATCAAAATCGTTGATGTGGGACGCTAGGCTTAGACCAGTCCCGCTGCGAAAACAAGCATCCGCACAGCGCTTCCGGAGGCCCGTACTTGCGACAGTTGTTTGCTGCAAACTACGTCGCTTGTTGAGATCTTCCTCTAAACACCTCTGTAAACTGAAAATGACTCCCACTCATAAAAAATGACCTGCTCAACGAGCTACGCTCGTTCAGCACTGCGCAGACGCCGGCAGCCATGTTGGTTAACTTTTCAAACCAAAGCGGAAAAAGCAATCTCAGAATACATTTGAAAACAATAATGACTCTATCTTGACTATTTGTTTCTCAAACACGTCTCCTTTCACACGTTTCACACCTTTTGAGGACGAAACACATGACAGCTCGCCACTGCTCGTGCGAGGCACAACAACCAACCTCAGTCACTTTTGGCTGACACGGTGAGCGCCAGGAACGTGTCCATGAAAGACCACGTTCGTGAACCGCGCACCGTGGCTCGGGTCGCTAAACATTTCGTTTTTATTGGTGGAATGAGTGTTTGTCGCTCTAGTGGGATCTTGAGGGCCAGATGCGGAACGAAGAATGAAGGCCCGCCTTAAGGTACCGGGGGATTCTGTCGACGCAGTGTTTTGCGTAGCGAGAACCATTCCACGATCCCTCAATGGAAGGCTCATCTGACGGTCCCTTGAAATGGACCAACGTGTCACGACGGTGCTTCGCAGACCACGGGTGGCCCCTGGGCGGGATGAACCCAAGCACCCGAATCTTCTTGACGCGCGTTCTCACGAGGGAAAGAGTGAACCGCTGCTCTGCCTGCTTTTCCCTGCTATTTGGTTCTCATTTCATTCCGGGCTCCGTTATCCCTCGTAAGAAAAAAATGTTTTTTTTCAACGTTTTCTTTTATATAGTTTAGTGCGTGCGATGCACGGCTCTTAATATACTCTTATTATACCCCTACTACTTACTTCTTCCCATAGCGAGCTGGTGCGAAAGTAAAAAATACAAAGAAAAACAACAACAGAGATTGAAGCCGGTGACGGAACGAACACTTTGGAAAGTAAAGCCCACTACGCGGCTGGTAATGAGAATGAATCGAGAGCCGTGTGCAAAACGCAGCAACTGGAGAGGCTGATAATTTCAGCAGAAAAAGAAACAACAAAAAGGAAAGTTTAAAAGTGGAACAAAAAACGAAAAAAAAAAGGGGGGGGGGGCAGTTGAAAGCTCGGAGCTCGCATGCAGCAGGGACTTTGGGGTAGGGAGGGATTTTCATCGCAACATTACACTGCCCGATTTGGGGGTGCCCGCGAATGCGGTTTCCAGAAAACTCGTTATAAAAACTGTTAGAGGGGAATCTTGGCGCTCATTGGACGCCCTGCTGGGGGATTCCGAAGGCTGTATCATCTCTCTCCCTCTGGTCTTTATTCCTTCACACTCTTATTTTTCTTCCCTATAGTTTTACTCTACTTCACCCGTAAACTTCAACGTAACAGAAATGAAAAAAGATTAAAAAAAATGGCGGTGACATGAGCTGAAGGAAAAGAACGAAGGAATTACGATCTTGCTTCTAAGAGGTTTTCGGGTAGAGCATTTTATTATCATTACCGCGATTGCTTGAGCCGAATGGCTTTTTTTTTTTTGGAAGTGTAGAAGAATTATTTTTGTGTTTTTTTTCTTTCACTTCATTTACAATTTTTTGTCTTTTCATCGTTTTAATTTTTAATATATAATTGAGGGCGTCCTCTTGGATAACTGAGGGCCAGGGTTTTCTGTTATTGTCGTAATCGTTATTATTATGGCTACGAAGATTAATTTATAAAACGTTATTTATTTATTAGCGCATCCACGCTTTCTCGACGCTATTTTTCTTTATTTTTATCTCCGGGCGCACACTTCTATGCATATCACTTAATTTGCTTCCTTTTATTTTGCATATTTGGGATGCGATGAGAAAGTGCGTACTATAGCCCACTTTTATTTCGTGGAAGCTAGCAACAAAACGAGAAAGCAGTAAAATATGTGCGTTTCCAAGGTTGTGTCGTGACAAAGCTGTTTCGACGCTTCAAGAGGGGAAAAGTACTGCATAATGTTAAGAACTAAAACAAAAAAAAGGGAGTAAAGGGGGGGGGGGGCATCGTGATTGATCTCGTGATTTCACTTGCGTGGGTAAAAGTGGTGCAGCTGTAATAAAAGCGAATGAGACGTTGGTTAGAGGTCATCTGCAGTAAAAAAGCGCTTGCGCCAGGCGGGAATCGAACACAGACCATTTATATTATTAAGCGACTATTTTCCAGCGCATCAGAGCACATCGTTTTTTCTTTCTTTATGCGAACACAAACATATGTCACTTCAGGTTAAAAGCGCGCTGCAAGACTTTTGCAGGCACATTAAAAAGCCGGCATTTCCAAGAACACTTTCCAAATGCCTAACCACTCGGGCTTCGCTTCGTGAGTAGAAAAAACACTTTCCGCTTGCTTGACAAAGTTAAAAAAATAGAATCTAACTTCTTTGGCATTGGGGTCGGCATGCCGTACTGCCATGCGCAACCACCATATGCTGCACGACCCCAAAAATGCGCGCACGCACGACCCCAACGAAAAATGAACACGTGCTCAGTGGTCTGAAGTTGTTTACACAACGGACAGTCTCCCGACCATAGGACGTCCATACGCTTTTCTCTAAGCCAACCTTTAACAGGCAAAGTATTACTGTGCAATTCGTAAAAGAAATGCCTAACAGAGGGAGGTACACACATCCGCTTCACCCGCTTGAGTACACTCTGGCTTCCGCTGCACACGAGACTAACTAAAAAACAGGTCACATTTAAGCGCTTTCTTGCTGACGGCCCGAGGTAGTCCAACAAAAAACGAGCAGGCAGGAAGTGCAGAGCGTCCTCAATTTCTTTCTGGTATCCAAAAGCTCAAAGTGGTTCACCTCCAAAAGACGACACATAAAAATACGACAAATGGGGCTACATATTTGTTTGAATAAATGTGGGCATAAACAAAACACGTTGCTCACGCAAAAAATAAAAATAAAAGCAACGGGATGGTAACTGTTGCACGAACAAATGTCATAACCCCAGCCCGCCGTCACCTACACGATGAAAAAGGTTATCCCACCTCGTGGGCTCCCATGACGGGTTCCATATATACGAGGGGGTATCCAAAATTAACCCGAGTGAATTTCTGGAGGGCGGGCCGTTCGTAGTACCAGCTTCCGCCGCTAGCAGCACTTAGCGGCGCCCTTCCCAGGTCAGTTTGCCGACCGGCGTCGTCCGCTAAAGTTCTAGCTGCACTTTGTGAAGTGTTTCCCCGAATGCTTCAAATTAATTCCTCGTTTTTTGCCATGTCTGATTTGAAGGACCTTCCATATGTACAAAATATTTTCCTTTCGGGACTTTTTTTTGTTCGGACGAACAGAAAAAAGTCAAACTGGGCGAGGTCAGGTGAATAACGGGGGTGGAGAAACGGTGCCATGCCATTTGTGCTCTAAAATTGTTGTACTGACAAGGCAGTGAGTGCAGGGGCATTGCCGTGATGGAACCACCACTCCCCCTTTCCCCCATGTCAAGGCGCTTCTGCCCCACTGAGTTACGCAAGTGTCGCAAAACTCCCTGGTAAAACAACTGATTAATAGTTTCTCAAGGACGAAGCTCTGATTGGCTCGATTGGAAGGATAGTGGCTAGACCTCAAGGCAGCTATCATTGAGGTCTATCCACTATCCTTCCAATCAGAGCCAATCAGAACTCGGCGTCTTTTTGACGTCACCACAACCCCTGCTCGAGAAGCAGACAAACTTGCTTTCGGCATACCTGATAATCACGAGTTCCATGGCAATAGGCAGTAGAAAGCTACAAAGGGCGGACACTTTGACGTTTTCTTCTCGGCCAAAACACATAAGGTAGGGGTACCATTTCGTGCCATTGTATCCGAGAGGGAAACCTGGCAAGCTCCTCTATCAACCTATCTGGCAAAGCACCTGTCCCAGGTGCATTGCGATGATCCGTACACAATTCCCAACTCAGAAGAGCCTATTGTCTATCTTAGAAGATCACAACCTAACCAGCCTGGGCACCAAAGTGAAAGCTACAAAGCGCGGACACCTTGACGTTTTCTTCTCGGCCAAAACACATAAGATAAGGGTACCGCTTCGTGCCATTGTCTCCGAGAGGAAAACCTTGCAAGCTCATCTGTCAACCTATCTTGCAAAGCACCTGTCCCAGGTGCATTGCGATAATCCGTACAGAATTTCCAGCTCAGAAGAGCTTATTGCCTATCTTGGAAGATCACAACCTAACCAGCCTGGGCACCAAAGTGAAAGCTACAAAGGGCGGACACCTTGACGTTTTCTTCTCGGCCAAAACACATGAGGCAGGGGTAGCGTTTCGTGCCATTGTCTCCAAGAGGAAAACCTGGCAAGCTCATCTGTCAACCTATCTTGCAAAGCACCTGTCCCAGGTGCATTGCGATGATCCGTACAGAATTCCCAACTCAGAAGAGCTTATTGCCTATCTTGGAAAATCACAATCTAACCAGCATGGGCACCAAAGTGAAAGCTACAAAGGGCGGACACCTTGACGTTTTCTTCTCGGCCAAAACACATAAGGTAAGGGTAGCGTTTCGTGCCATTGTCTCTGAGAGGAAAAGCTGGCAAGCTCATGTGTCAACCTATCTTGCAAAGCCCCTGTCCCAGGTGCACTGCGATGATCCGTACAGAATTCCCAACTCAGAAGAGCTTATTGCCTATCTTGGAAGATCACAACCTAACCAGCCTGCGCACCAAAGAGAAAGCTACAAAGGGCGGACATCTTGACGTTTTCTTCTCGGCCAAAACACAAAAGGTAGGGGTACCGTTTTGTGCCATTGTCTCCGAGGGAAGACCTGGCAGCTCATCTGTCAACGTATCTTGCAAAGCACCTGTCCCAGGTGCATTGCGATGATCCGTACAGAATTCCCAACTCAGAAGAGCTTATCGCCTATCTTGAGGAACATGGCTCCCAGGTAGTAGTTAGATTTTCCATCGACATCCAGGACATGTACTATTCTTTTCCGCACACCATCCTCACGCCAATTTTACGAGAGACCATCGAGGAATACGGCGTAACGCCTTTTCAAACCGCAGCAGGGGTTGGCATAGACGCCTTCTTGGAACTGCTCGGGGTATATTTAACGGCGACCGTGATCTCGTATGAAGGTCGAGACTACGTCCAAAAAAGTGGCATTCGCATTGGTTCTAGGGTGTCGCCTCATCTATTCAATCTGTTCTTGGCGGCGTGTGGTAGGCACATCCAATCCACACTGAAAGATGCTAGATTCAAGGCCATCTTTAGGTACGTGGACGATTTCCTGATCCTGTGCAGCACAGACACCGAGAGTGAAGAGGACGGATGCAGGAGCACGATCATGAGAACCTTCCAAGAATGTTGTTCCGACCTGCTCTTCACTCACAAGCTGCCCGTGGGCAAGTCTATTAAGTTCCTGGACCTCGCACTTGAGTTTAAGGATGGGCATGTGTGCTGGAGGTACGAACCTCGTTCAAATAAAGGTTTTCTTCCGTTTGCATCTTGCCATTCGAAAACCGTCAAACGAAGTGTTGCCAACATGGCACTCGTATCAGCGCTGCGCAGGTCATGCAACCATCAAGCTGACGCTAACTTTCAGAAACAGATGGCCCGGCTTCGATGACTCTGGGTATCCAGATGTCCTCCTTGGAGCCGTATGTGAGACGATATGCAGAAAATTTCCAAGAAGATCATCAAGTACCGAGCGAGATAGACAGACTCCACGAGAGAACTTCGCGGCAGTCCCCTACATCCACGGTATCACGCACCGACTCAAAAAGATCGCTGCACGCCAGAGTGTCAGGGTTGTGTGCTCGGCACCGAACGGAGGGAACTCTATGTGCCGCAGGGTAAATCAGGCCAAGAACCGCCAGCCAACCTGCAACACGGCGCACAGGATATACGCCATGTGCCAGACCAGTGTTGTGTACAAGATTCCAATGTCATGTGGGAGCTGCTACATTGGGCAGATGGAACGCTGCATTATGACAGAGTCAGGGAGCACGCGGCGTCGGTGAAGGGCACGGGGGCTGGGCATCTTGCAGCCTATTGCCGCACGTGCGGGTGCTGGCCAAGTTTTATCAGCGTTTCCATTATTAGAAAACACAGAAATGCCTTTGCGCGCGAATTTTCGAGGTCAAAGCGCCGATGATTGCGTGAGCATGCACTTCATCAGAGGGTGCCTACATGTCTGTTTGTCTCAGAGGTGAGACATCCATTGTTGCCCTGAATGTGCCAGCGCGTGACGCTCTCGCGCACTCGATGCGTGACTTGGGCGGTAAAATGGCGTCTATGCATTAGCCAAAGCTACGCGCTCGAGCTGAGTGACACCGGATCGCACGCACTTCAATATGCATTAAAAATGGTTGGGCGGGAAAATGGCTGAGATGTCACCACTCAAGCAAAAGCGCGCTGTGTATGAAGACACTCTACTTCATCACGGTCAGCAAAAGAGAAAGGCAGTTTTTGCAGTGTGGCATGGCATCGTGAAAGGGAATAAGAGGGATATATGTTGGTGGTGGTTTGTGGGTTGGGTTAGGGAGGTGTTAGTGACCAAATTTAGTAATTTAATTTAATTTAATTTAATTTATTTTAATTTATCTTAATTTTGAATTTTATTTAGTAGTGTAATGTAAGGAATTAGGGTGATTTATTGGCATTACTTTAGGTGTGAATCTTTGGGTCAAAGTGATGAAGAAGAAGTATAAAGTCTGAGTTGATAGTCAGCGGTGTGTATGTCTCTGTTTCTCCCTGTCTGTGTTTGGTCCCTATCGTTCTAGCTGACCGTTTACCTTTGCTCTCCGCGTTAGCCGGTGGGCGAGGGGCGCGCCGCAGGCCGTTCGGTCGATGCATCTGTTTGCTCAATATCTCTCGTAGCTTGCTTCCTAAACATTGTTAGAGCAAAAAGATGCTTGGAAAAAAGACATTATTTAAAGCATCTTCATACACAACTCTTTTAATAAAACAGCAAAAGGTAATGAGGTCTCATGAAATTTAGAAATTTGTGGACACATCAAACCTTTATGAGCATGCGATGTAACCAGTAGAGGCTCATGAGTTATGCGACTTTAAAAAAGCTAAAAGTTCGGGAGTATATTATTTTTTCACAGTACGAGCACCTACAGAAAAACGGCTATAAGACTAGAAAATCAATTTACCAGGCATCCCCAAAATAAATTGAAGGTATAATCAATGAAAAAACGGTTAATGTGCAGGCGAGCTGGTGTATGTTATACATGATGATTGAAAACCTGAGACTGTGGTTCGAAAAACGGAAACTCGTGAAGTAGGAAGAAAAAGGGACAGACAACGTCTCAAACTCAGCTAAAAACTTTATTGCCTCTACGCCTTATGTACACCTCCCCGAACTCGAACGTCGCCAGCACCACAACGGTTGATCACTGACGGTTGATCACCACAACGCTTGATCACTGTAGTTCGGTGATTGTGGTGTATATAAGGCGTAGATGCAATAAAGTTTTTAGCTGAGTTTGAGACGTTGTCTGTCACTTTTTCTTCCTACTTCACGAGTTTCCGTTTTTCGAACCACAGTCTCAGGTTTCAGTCATAATGTATGAAGGTATAAAATGGGCAGCGTAATTCAGCGACTACGCGTTTAAAGCGGAAACTTCCTCAAATACGTTTTTAACTGGTCACATTATCGCTTTGAATTTTTGAGTCTCAACTCCAAATACGCAAAACTAAAATACTTCCAGGAATGTATTGTGCCGCAGTCAGCTCATATTTTTTTTTATAATTAGAGTTGAAACTTGAGATTGTTGTGCACGAATGTGACCAGTAAATCACGTATTCGAGAAATAGCCTTACTTAGTGTCTCAGGTCGATGATGTTTGCAGGCCATTTTAGTGCGGATTTTAAGTTTTATTTTGGGACACCCGCTTAATAAAAGTGGACAATTGCACTTAAACACTGACAATGCTTTATTCCTCAACCAACTCAATCTTTGGCACTCGACAAAACATAGCTGGAGTACTTGTTTTTCTTAATGAGCACATAAAAAATATTCCATATTTAATTGGTGAAAACAGGAAGACTGTTCAACATTAAACAAGCTATGCTCATAAATTAGCATGCATCAATGAGAACCAATGCAGTGCCCATAATTGGCACTCATTTCACCCTATTACACAGATGTTCACTGGAGTAGACTCACCTATAAAGAGCAACAATCTACTCATAAAGGATTTTCAGGGCTTTTATCTTTTTTTAATTTTCGTGCGAATGGGTTTTTTTTTTTAAAGAATTAAAGCACTGGTTCTCAAATGGGGTCCGTGGACCTTTTGGGGTCTGCGAAGGCATTCTAGGGGTCCGCGAAGTCCTGCCTCATCAGTCAAGCCCAACAATAAAAGTTGAGCTTTTTTTTTTTTTTTCAGATTGACAAGAAAGGCTTTAATTTTCGGGTGAGTTTTCTCGTGTGTATGTTAATGAGAGAAGCCTACTTCAACTAGCCTTTAGTTATATCTATTTAATAAATCATTATCATAATTAACCTATACCTTTCTTTTCCCCTCACCACGAACGGGTTCCCCATCATCTCCGCCGATCTACAAGGGGTCCGCGAAATATCAATGGTTGAGAAGCACTGAATTAAAGCATTGAACAGGACAATAAGCAACTTGTCCACGAACAATGTGGATCATGTCTCGCACACACACATGTTAGGCGAGACCACAATCTGCCGATTCAGATTCAGTTTGGCACTGTATGACAACTCAAGCAACAATACTTCAATCTGATGATTGAACTTACTTGCAACAATGTCTCCAAACTTCTTCGCATTCTGCAAAAAAAAAAAAAAACACATACGACCGTTTTTAAACTTTTATAACGCAAGCAAAACATCCTCATTTCCCGGAGGGGTGTCAGAAGTAACTTTTGCAATACACCCTTTGTGAGGTAGTTGGGAGCATGCCCATCCAGTCACGGAAGTTACAACATTGCTTTGCAGCATAGCGGACTTGAAGTGAGGTATGGCCAATCTGCCAATCGGGGGTACTTAGAGGAGTGATCAGCACCACATCAATGCTTTTCTACAATGCGGAAAGCTGCTCCACAGCAGAAATAAGTATTGTTAAAAACTGGACACTTTGAACTAATCCTAACGATTCGATTATCGATATTGTGGGAACATAAACTATGAAGAACGACAAGGTATACAAAGCCGTCTTGAAATAGAGCTCGCGCTTTAGGTCTCTTCGATCTCTGACAGCCTCCGTAGATGTATATATGTAAATAAAATTGAGTGTACAGACATTCACTTTAATGTTATCTCGCAATGAGTAACTTCTGACTCTTCAAATTTGGGTTTCTGAAGTTGACCTCATAAAGATGATCGGGGCGCACACACTTATTACGCAACAGATCCGGCTCAGTCTGATCCGGCCCATCTCATTTTTAGAAACAACGTCAAAATCTACAGGGTGTCACAAAAGAAAATTTACACGTTTTTACCGCAAAAATAAATCAGGCATCGCCGAACGCTCCATTTTCCGCCAAAAGGTAGAGCTAGAGGTCACAACCAGATGCCAAATTTTCAGCCCGATCCGATAACTTAATAAAAAGTTATAAATGATTTTCTAAAAATTTCAATGGGGAAAATGACGGCCGACGGTGTTTTCGAACACATGGGCTCTATGGCACCAGAAACCGAAAACGGGCAAAAAAGGGCTCCATTTTCCCATTGAAATTTCCAGAAAATCCTTTATATCGTTTTGATTAAGTTATCGGATCGGAGCTGAAGCTATGTTGTCGATACGGTCCAGTGTGGGCCACCACCCATCCGCGGCGCGAAGTCTGTTCTTCCCGAAGATAAAACTACTATCCCATCCTCGTCGCCAAAATGTTGTATCTGAGAGTCTGGCTGGTCGTAGCCGCCTCGTCTGATGATCAGGACTTACGGGCGTGGGCTACCTCGCGTGGGTCATGGCGTAGTCCAAAGCCGGGACCCGCCGGTGAAGGAAACGACGGTCTCTCTCAGTCGGGCTCAGAACAAGACTGCTTCGTCTTTCTCTTTATCTGGTATCCCATGCACAGGATGGGCGGCTCATATCACGAGCTCGCCGCCCACATACGCGATACGGTAAATTTTAATCACAACAGTCTCCATCGGTGTAATTCTCAACTTGGGCACTAAATGCGCGACGGTTCGAGCTCCTTCCAATACTATGGTGCCTGGAAGGCGTCTCCGAGTCCGACTGGTGACCGCGTTCAAAAAGTGCTCCCTCAATTTCTGCCTGATGACGTCGTACAAGTGTCACGCTGTCGCCGGTCGCGATCCATGCGATGTCCAAGCAGCGGTGGAGAATGGGGCCTGTACTGCTGCTCCTAGCTCTCCAGTCTGACAGTTCACTGGAACTTCTGCAGCCAGAAACGCCGCGACGAATGCGACAGCCCTGTTCGCTCCTGCTTTCCGCCAGCACTTCTACGACCAACCGCCAGGATCGCGACATCCGACAACAGGACACTCTGGCTTTTGTGCCGCCATTTCTGTCCACTTTGATGCATGGGCGGGAAGAAGCTCCAGGCACCTTACCAATTCTACAGACTGCACTCAAGGTGTGTTGCTTATTTCTTCCTATTTTGCCATGGACTCTCGAACCTGCGCCAACGCCTGCTGAAGGGGTCCTTCTCGGGGATCGGCGTTCCTCTTGCTGCTGCCAACCGAATTTCATTTGAGGTAGGTACACTGGGCGACGACTCGCTAGCGAATATTCGCTCGCAGTGTCGTACGTTGCGCTGTCCACAAATGCATCCCGGCATCTAGACTAATTTGTTGAGCCTTTTCGCGAGTGTTCTAGAGAGTTCTGCCTTTGGTTGTGGTGTACAAAAGTGGCGCCCGCACACAGAGGCGAGCGTGAAGACGGTCGACGTGGACAGCCGCGAGGGAGAACGTGGCGCTGCAGTTCCCAGCCGCATTGGTGTCGCATGTGCGCTGAGCGAAGGAGGCGAGGCTGTACGCGGCATGTTCTCTGGAACGGAGCACTTTTCTTTGTGGTGGACCAAGTGTGCCTTAACGTGAAGCGTTCTTTGACTCGTCAAAGGGGCTTCGTCAGATTTAGAGAACGCCGAAAAATCGCCCGCGAAGCTCGACGCTGATTGGCTGCTGGAAAGGTCACGTGATCAACGCTCATTGGCTGATTCCGGTGAGTATGGGAGGTTTTGGAAAACTGCCAGGCTTCAAAACCCGACTCTTGATTCCGGGAACTGCTATCGAGGTCATACGGCATGTGTTATCCGGTTAAAAGCGCCGTGAGCGTAGGCGCCGGGTTCGGGAACGTTCCCGAGCTATATCGGAACTCTTCACATCGGAACTCTTCACATGTAACGCAATTGCCCGGCAGTTTTTTATTCCTCGTGAGTCTTCACCGTCCCTTTGTCGCCTCGGTCACGAATCGATGACACTGCTTCACGCCGTAATGTAAGTATGTCGATGAAGTGTCTTACCAATTTTGAAAAGTCATGTCTTTTTACAATAAATTAATTTTTGCGCATTAGGGGCTGTACGAGTTTGTGTTCATATTGCATTTTAATGCTTCGGGTACTCCCAACCAAGATGTCTTTCTTCATAGAATGGCTTCCACAGAACACATATAATATGTTCGTCCGCTCACCAGTTGCACGGCACCCTGTTGGCCCTTTCCAAACACACGATCGGCCTTCCACAACGCTGGTGCACGCATCATCATACACGATAACAGAGACAGAGTTTATTGCTTCGCTTGCCATTGAAAGTTTTTTGTTTTGTTTTTATATTGTTTTTTGATACATCAGTATCGCGTGACTCACTTCGCAGCTTTCAGTCGCGTTGGGAGGTGTGCAGCCCAAGTGATAACACTGCTGACAAACGATCCGTCGGTGGTCGATATTTATTCGAATGATTGCCCGCCAAACAGGCTGTAAAGTGGAGGATAGCGCACAATGTACAGGTTCAAAGGCAGAACTTAAAAGTTTTAACACGAGCAATTGTACCGCGCCGTGAAAAGCTCGAGCCGAACAGCGCCGGCGACGACGGGGCGCGCTTCTAGGACAGCAGCGCCACTTCGTGTCGTCTACGCGCAGAATCTCCACGCCGCCGTTCTTGCCGCTCCAACTCTCTAGAACGGAGTTGCGCAAACTTTTCAGGCCCCTCAAATACCCAAACGCCGCCCGACGACCCCCCCCCCCCTTTTTTTTTTCCACTGGAGAGGGTTGTTGTTTTTAGAAATGGAGTAGTTCGACTTACCAGTGAACTTGAAGAAATATAGATAGTGTACTTCAAATTACAAAAAAAGAACAAAACAACAACAACATTAACATATAAATAAATGACGAACATAAAAAACGCAATAAAGTAAAAAAAAAACTGAATTCTGACACTACCAAAAAAAACAACACAACAAACAACCAGGAAAACTAAGACTATTCGCTCAAGCCGACGCGAACTACGAAGCAAGGAAAGCAGCAACAAATAAAAAGACTACCTCAAAGTGTGCGACGCTCTTCAGCCCGTATGTGAGTTAGCGCGCTACTTACTTCTTATTTTAGGCTTTCGAACCTTCTCTTAGGCCATTTATGTTTTATACTATTTCGCCTCTAAGGTGAAAATGTTGCTGGAAAACTCACCGCGGTGGCGAACGCGGAAGAGGCTAGGAGCGACCGCAGCGCCACCGCCCCAGCGCCGTCCATCCATCACGGCGCTAACTGAAATTAATGGCATCGCAGCACAAAACCTCTCGACTTGAAAACGGGGCGGCGTTTTTATGCGCATGCCCTTTCCGCCGCCTTCATTACCTCCTTCCCCACTCCTCCCGATTCTCTCTTCCTTTTTATTTCGTGTTTGTCCCTTCGTAGTTTCGAACACGTTGGCGGTAAGGTGGCGCTGGCGTTGGGCGCATTACCCCCTTCGAGAGGGCGTTTTTTCTTTGCGCACTTTCTTCCTAAGCGACAGATTTTCGTAAAAGTTTGAAACTTTGTAACTCGTTTTGCTGAGGTGTTTTGTTGGGTTTCTTTTGCGCATTTGCTCGCGTGAGCGTGGTTGCTGAAAGGGGAAGTGGGAAAGGTTTCCTCGCAGCGGCGGGTGTGCCGGTCTATTGTTGTTTACGGCCAAGGCGACGCAGGGAAAGAACGGCGCCAACCGACATTTTCTTGCCATTGGCGGATACACGATACTGTGTTAGGGAAGACAGCTAGGGCGTGCTTCGGAGGATTTCATTCGTAATTGTATCGGGGGAAAAGAAGAAGTGGAAATGAAAGGCTAGGCGCACACCCTTCGTCGGGACGCTCGACACCTGCGCGGGAGGAGAGAAGACCCGTTAAAAAAAAGGGATTTGGAGAATAAAAAAACAAAGCACGAAAACATGCCGAAAAAAGGGTCTGGCTAACCCGACTGACATAGAGGAGAAAACTTTCCTATAACGATATATCTGCATCAGCGAGGCTCAGCCAGTTTCGAAAATATTTTGAGGGGAAGGTGATTTTTTTTAGAGTGGGAAAAATGCTCGAGAGATTGCCGAGCGTCAATAGTATGCTCCGTTCTTGTTTTTCAGGGTCTCTATAATCTATGAGAGTCAACTTATTCTCCTTTATCGCTTTCTGTTTTTTTTTTCTCCGTCACCAAGCTTCCTTCCGCTACCTATTACTGGAAATATCATAAAACCACGTATAACTTTTGATTGTGGTAACGGTTACTTCTAAAATTTTGAAATCTAGTCGGGATCGAGAGCGCTACATTTTTGGTAGGGCCTGTATTTTTGCGATCAATACATTGTAAGTGTTTTTCGGGGACACGCTGTCGATGGACCAAAATTTGGGAGCAGCTACTCGAGCTTTTAGAAAGCCACACCGTGCAATCAGCGGCTGCCTCTCGATTCGTTCAAAAAGACACCCAATGCGAAAACATCAAAGGAAGAATCAACCTTTGAATTCTCTTATATTCATTCTGTGAGACCACGCCAACTTCACGTATATATATATATATATATATATATATATATATATATATATATATATATATATATATATATATATATATATATATATATATATATATATATATATATATATATATATATATATATATATATATGAAAATAAGCGCCTTGAAGATAAGGACAGAAAGTAAGAGACACAGCACAAATCGCTGTTCTCTTACTTTCTGTCCCTGTCTTGCGGCGCTTATTGTTAAGAGGAACAATGTAGCAACTAGCCCATCTTTCACTACTGATGCATGATATCTGAGTAGCGTGTGCGCACAAAGTGTGTGCTAAACGGTTTTGAAGCGCCTCTGCCTTCTTTGAACCAATTGAGGAGCGTGCGCCGAAAGTCGGGCACGGAGCCACCCGCAGTCGGTTCCCGTCGGACGAGGAGCGCGTCCGGTGCGTCGAGAGTCAGGCGAGCCCAAACCCTCGAACGAGTGCCACTAAATGAGCTCCGCTTCAGAGCAACGACACTTGCCCATATTGGGGCTTAAAATCATGGTTGCCGGTTATCTGAAGCTTTATCTGAAATCTCAGGAAACGCTTTACCGTCCTCCACAAATGTTTAAACAGCTCGTGACAGAGCAAAGCAATATTGCGTGAGCTTCCTAACAGCGAATCTAATTCCGAGGAAGTCGCACTTTGGAATCATGACGATCGGCAGTTGCGTCTGCTTTGCAAACGCACCAAAATGGCAGCGCCCACAACAATGTCGGGGAACAAAGTGCCGATACTCTAAGCGCAGCTCATTAAGTGGCTCTACCTCGAACAAACACTGGAATACGTCCTTGCTGGAATAATAAAAAAATGTGTTATTCGGAGAAACGTTTATAGGAGCACACACTAAAGCGCAATAGGGCAAAAGCACATTCATACCGTACACTCACTCCGTGCGCGCGAAAAAGAAAGGAAAATCGATTGTGGGTGCGAGTTTCACCTGCCATGTTGTACAATTTTAGGTATGCACAGCAATCAACTAACTAGGGAAATTATTGTAGCTGAACGCATCATCAGGAAATATAAAAGCTGTATTAGTACACCATCTTTGAACGTGACAGAAAATAAACAAATGTTCTTGGCGCCTAGGATATAGGTGCGCGTGATTCGGGAAATTTGGTTGTTCCAGACGTAGAAGAAGACAAAGTATATAAAAATGAGTTGTGAGTCAGCGCCGTTCGTTTGATGATTCCCTTGTTTTTCGTGTGTAAGGAGTGAGTGCAAGGTCTGAGTGTATGTACTTTGGCAGTAGAGTTCTGTAGTGTGGGTAAATATGAGCAACCAACTCGCTCAAGCTGCTACGTTGATAGGAGAATGGAGCAATAGGCGACGAAAGTCGCCTGACTATGATTCCATCGCCCTGTACAATTCGACAGCATAGCAACACACGCACTCACGCACAATAATAATAATAATAGTGTTTATTTCCACCATGAGATGATGGTGGCGATCAGGAAAAAAGCTGTGAGGCACAGCTTGGCGGGTTCCTGACCGCCTACAGCAGCAGCGACAGAGTGGGGAAATAATACATCAATTGAAAGAGAAACACAAATTTACAGAAAATGATCGCTATCACAACAATAATGTTGAGCACAATTCCTTAGATTATCACAATGTTGACATATAGGGCATGACGGGCAAACAAAAACAAAAACAAGCTCATAGTATTAAGAACAAAACACGGAGTAAAGAGAGCAACTACACTAATCATCAGTGAAAAAAGGGTGACCTCACTTCACTCAACGATAACTTGTCCCAATCAATAACTTTAGCTAAAAACAGATTAAATAATTTAGGAACAGCGTATTTCAGCGTTTGTGTGCCTTAGTTTGTTCTCGGTGTGACCACCTCCCAGCATTCAGCTCCGCGGGTAGGGTAACTATGAATGTGCTTCGAGATTTGTGCAAGATTTATAAAAAAAATTATATTTCTAATTTGCTCCACTTTTAGGCTAGTAGCAAGCCTGTAATCATATAATGTGTGGATATCTATGACATTAAATTTTTTGGATAAGCTAGCGGTATGAAAGTCAAACGGGACATCTCATATAGCTCAAAGTGCTTTCTTTTGCAACACATGCCCACAGAAATATGCACATACACACAAACACGCACGCCCACGCACGCACGCACGCACGCACGCACACACACACGCACATCGAAACGCCGCCGAATATATATATAACCATAGCCCCCTCTATACTCAGAAAGCCTGGCAGTTCGACGACGGAGCCATAGAGTGCCCGGTCGCAGATTCGGAGCGCGAGGATCTGGTAGCACAGAGCATTTCTCGAGGAACCTGGACGTCAGCACACAGCTTTTGCAGCAACGAGGACCCAAAGCACACTTTGTTCGCTCTTGAGAAGTGTGTTTCGGCGTCTCGCCCCAGGGGGCGCCAGTCACGTGGCTCTTCTCTCCATTCGATGTCTGCCGCTCCACCTTTTCCATTTCGGCGGCCGCTTCTTGTTGCGATCTGCCAGGCTTTTCACTATATAGGAGGTTATAACAGACCTGAGAATGCTATTCAATAATAAACAAAATCAAACACACTCTCCGTCGAGCAAGTGTTCCAAAATGCGTCTTTGGCGCACTGGAATGCGAGCAGGGGCACGCCAATCAAAGAGCAGAGAACGCGCAAAGATCGAGCGATGTAGAGGCTGCAGCCATGCCCGCTCCGTCTTTCTTCGGGGCGAACGAACGCACTCATTGGAAGATAAACAGAGGTGGAGCAGACCAAATTGCACGCCGTACGCACTATAAGTTATTTCAATATTTTTTTCCAAAAGCTAGTATATATTATTTTTTAAATTTATGTACGTTTGTGCATTGCGTTGAAGTTAATAATTCTTGACATAATTTCTGGGTTGATGTTGCTTTGAATTTATATTAGGCATATTTTGCGTACCATAGTTCATCTTCATTGATGGCGCGCAACGGAATGTGTATGCTCTGACCGTATGATTGCCATGTATATAATGAAGATGTTTTTTTGTTTTTTTTTCTCGTGGAATATGTAGATCAGGGTCTCCAAACTTTTTGGCTAAGGGGCCGAATCAGCGATCTGTCTGCAGTCTCGAGAGCCACAAAAAAAATATAAACAAAAGAAAAACGAACCCCCCCCCTCCCCCCCCGATAAGCATTTAAACGCACAAATTTGTCTTAGAGTAAGTACGAAAAAAGTTGGATTAATTCAAATACATCATTTTGAAATTTAATATTTAGATAATAATGACATTACACGACATTTCAAAAACTGACGAGGCATAAATGAAAGCAAAGCTTTGGATTATTCACGCACTGCAATAAATTCACGAGAATGATAAAACGAACGCTGACAATGTGCTACAGTGGTGACTGAAGACACTAAGCACAATGTGCATTCCCGAATGAAGGAAACACGAAAGACGGAGCGACAGCCTCTAGCGCTCGTCGCGCCACTTTACGGTTGTCAGTGGAAAATCTCGCGGAGTTTATGGCACCATGACTTCGAGAGTAGTGACAGTGCTAAGCCGGCCAGCCTGTATAGTAAATAGAATTTGCATCGACTTCTTTCGGTACATGCGGCGCTAAGCGCCAATCCTTCTTCACGTTGACAATGCAGCAGAGGAATTTCAAATGCCTCGTGAAGACACTCAAAAATAATATTTATTTTTTTTCAGTCGCACACTTCTATACAATTTGGGACATTACTCTAATATCGAAATGAGGCTGCTTTGTTTATGTGCCATCACAGGGCTTTCGAAACCGTCATAGTGCATTGTCAACTTCCCGATGAGCGCCGGATGTAATGAAAGGATGAAGCAAATAGGTGCGAACTTATGGTGAATTCGGGTGGTTCTTTCTGGGCGCTCCCGGGCGCTGTTTCCGGAGCGCGCGAGATCGGCTGGTGCAAAGGGAATGCGGTGGCCTGATCGGCTTGTTCTTTCCGAGGGCGCCCCTTGCTCTCAGAGCACTCCCTTGCACTCCGTCTTTGGCCGTCGGAGTGCGGAGCGCCGCAGGCGTCATCTGGTACTTGGACGGGGATCACGTGGTTTTGTTGACGATGGCCGTCAGTGGTCTGCGGTGGTGTGCGGGGTCCGGCGTGACGGCGGTGGATGTCTGGTCCTACAAAGTGCTTGTGCCTTGGGCGGTGCGAGGATTACATAGGACGGGACGACATTCGCTCGTGACTGTGACAGGAAAACTCGACGTGGGAAGTATTCCCAGCGCTTTTACGAGATCGTTCATCTCTCGGCGGTGACCCCGCTAAACCTAACTGATGAAGAAACAGCTCGCGGAGCTCGCCGCTGTTTTACGGGGTCTTGTGGACGCTTTAAGAAATCTTCACGTTTGGTACAAGCGCGTTCGAAGGTTTCTGTTGTAAAATAAAGTTCGAGGCGACTCTGATGCAGTGCCATTTGTGTCACATGACGATACGTGCTATGTTCTGTGGGTGATGAATGCACGATATTCCGCCGTGAGAAAAGTGCGGTTTATGGTGCATTCACATGTCCGGCGGCATTCACCTGCCCCCGGACAAGTTCCAAAAATCGGTGACGTCACCTCTTTTGTAATTCAAAATCCGCCATGTTTCCAGGCGAAAAAAGCGCGCCCTCAAGAGCTGGTCCGCGGATCATAAGAACGTATTCCGGGACGAGACCGCAGTCATTTGAGTGTTGTGTATCACGCGGGCAAACGTCGTTCAAATGCCGCATTTTCCAGGTTCGGTCCGCGGACTTGACGAACTCGGAAGGAACCAATCGCGCCAAACGGCTCGCGCGACAAGCGGCTGCACAAGCCGTTCTTTTTTCTACGAATTACTTTCAACGTTTGTTTTTATATCTACCCTAGTTACACGAGTGCTGTCCACTGTCCTTGAGCCAAGGGCATGCAGTTGACTCAATCGCGATCAGCCGGAGTTACGCGGCGGCGCCAACTGTCAATGAGCCGCTATCATTGGTTTGGACTGATCTTGCCTATACCTCAGTGAACTGATGGGGGTTCGCCCCAATGGAGCTAAAGATTGTGGCGTCCGCCGCATTGTCGCCGATGGCCAGCGCCAGCGAAGCGCGTACTGTTGCGGAAGATGGAGGGAGGTTTATAGAAAGTATCATAGCAGCAAATATTCCCGAAAGAGGTATGACTCGGGCCAAGAGCTGCCGCTAAAACGACAACGGCACGACGCGGAAACCATCACCCGGCGAGCGCGGCCATTGCGATATCGGTGCCGATAAAGCTTCCTTATGCCTCCTTTGCCTAAATTTGTGTTTAACGTTTTAATTATCGTTTCTTTACTCTAAAAAAAGATGAAGTTAGTTATTTTTTTGTGTGAAACAATTACAATGAATAAAAAGATGCATTAATTCATTTACATCACTTAAAAAAATGTAATGTGACATGAATTTTAGCTTTGTATTGGTTTCAACTGGGTTGGAAAGTTGGGGTTGTTAGGCCTATGTACCATGTAACACTTGGTAACACCGGGCAACTTAGTTGAATTTGATAAAAGTTGGGAGATGCCAACAATCGTTGGCACAATGATCGTGGAAAAGTACCGTGCAACATAGATATTACTTGACTGCACTCTCTCTACAAAAAAGGCTGTAGTCTTACTCCCCTGTGTTTCATATAATGCACCCCAAACCTTAGCTTCATCGTACATGTCGAACTGGCGGATTCAGCTTTCACGAGGGACTTGATAACGGTGTGATATAACTTAGTAAACAGCTAAAGTGCGTATCAAAGACTGCAAAAAAGAAAAACAACTGAGGTTTTAAAATTAAAAAAAAACCCGATTAATTTTTTTTTTGTTTTGTAGGCAGTGACACGCACATTGGCTATTTTGATAAGTTGTACCACTCGGCTATCAAGCCGCTCGTGAAAGTTGGTGTCTTCTGTTCGATGTCAGTGCGCTGTAAGTACGTCGAACTAGAGTTTTTGGGTTGTGTCATATGGGACAAGGGGGTGTGAGTACTACACCCCTATTCTTTGAGAGGGTGTGTTTTATCTAACACTAGATCTGATACCTTATTTGTGAACCGAGTGTGTTTATATGACTATTTCTTATAATTACTGCACCTTCGTCCCTGCCGCATGTAAAGAAACTTTAAAAATCATTGATGTTTTACGCCAATTGTTATCGCAAAATTCAGAGCCATAAATCTTAACACTTCAATACAGGTAACCGACCTCAACGAAAACTATCTGAGAGGACACTAAGCTTCTTGCCTTTAAGGGTGCACTAAAGACGTTTCTGAGATCGTCTGTTCTTGAGTGATAACTCATTCTACGGGATTTTATCATCCCAGAAATCCAAAAACTGTGCTTGTGCGACGTCTATTTCCCTACTCAAAATGCGATCGAAGTCCGTGCCACGCCCCTTTCTGAGCGGAAAAAGTCTGGAGCAGAGAATTCAGCGGAGGCGCCGGCGGCGTGACGACGAGCTTGCGCCAGCCAATCGGAAGCCAGCCTTTCCTAGAGAGGCGGCTGACAACCGTGAGTGACGCGAAGGGCACGGAAAGCTGTCGCTCCATCGTTCTTTTGTGCTGGACTGTATCACGAGAACGCAATTATGGAATTTTGTATAAGGTCTGTTGGATTCGGCCAGAAAGTTCTCAACATGTAGTCCGAGTTCAGAGGAGTGCAGGGATGGTGTAGCGGTGGCCCAAAACCAGTGGAGCCACCGCGTTAGGACCGGCGCTGGGATCGGCTTCCGGAGCGCAGGCTGTCGTCTGCATCTCTTCACTCCTGTTTCTCCGAGGCCACGTTGTATGCTAGATTAAAATCTTCACGGTTTTATGAGCTAGTTCGCCTTTCTTTAGTTTTCGAGAATACAAACGAAATCTTTCCTGTCAATGTTTCTTTGTGAATTGGAGTCGCCACGTCTACTCTTTTAATAAATTAAAAACGGATAATACATTCACCTCAAAAACCAGAGTAAGGGACATCGAAGTACAGCTTCGAAAGTTGATGAAGTTGCAAGCGTCGGACGCGCTACTTTCTTTACTTCAGCTAACAGAATATTACTTGAACGTATTTGCTAATGCTTGTTCCGTAATGTCCTGAGCATTGTAATTTATCTTTCCTATGCAAGTTTTGTTTCGGTAAATTTCAAAGTGTAAAAACAAAGCTCTTGTCAGAAAAAAAAGAACTCTTAAATTCGTTTACATTTATTTGTAATGCTTCTTGCGTTTAAATTAAATATATATAAATAATTGAAACTCCGCGCAAGATTGTTCTAACGGAACTTTTTAATTCATTGGTGCGACAGTATTTACGCTCTGCAAAATAAATTTCCGCGAACACATAAAACCGTAAAGGTGCATTTTTAGTTTACCGTATACGCTCAAAATCGTCTTAACATTGAATCTTGATAGCACGATCACCTCAGCCTTACGAACATCTTTTCTTGTTTATGCCGTTCAAAATGATGACCCCTTTCGGCAGTTTCTGTTCTCATCTGCCGAAATAGTGTTTTGTTTTTGAGCTGTCTGGTTCTCGTAGATTTCATTCACGGAACACTGTGGTGAGCGTCTGCTGAGCTTACGAATCATTCTGAGCCTTCTGGAACGAAGCCTTGTTTACTTCCGTGTTGAACAGAAGGCTTGTTTGCCACACAGCTTGGCGTGCACGAAGCCTGTGTTACTTGAGCTACCTTAATCGATTACCGGGCGCTGATTCCACGCTGCGTTCGTATTCAATTGGTGTGGCTGAACACAAGCCGATCGGCTACGTCAGCCAAGGGCTGCGTCACAATCATGAATGTAGATTTGCTTCCCTCGTAGCTTCGTTGAACCTCAGGAGCAGCCACTGCCCATCTCCTTCCCTATAACCTATTCTACCTATAGTCGGTGTCGGTGTGAATTTCCCGAGCTCATCTTGTTTGGGAGCGTCACACTTCTCACTAAACAAAAAGCACTTTTTTTTTGGTGTGTGTGTTTTTGGGGCATGATCGTCAAGCATAGCACCCAGCTCGATTGAGTCGAGAAATGACTACCCGCAGGTTTAACCTTTTGCGGAACATCAGTATTTTTTTAGCGTAAATTAGTGGTACTTTGATTTTTTTGTTGTTGTCCTCTTGCTCAATAGTCCGGCGTTTCCCTTTTTGTTCGCGAACAACGCCATCAGGAAAGGAAGTCGGCGAAAGCGCGTTTTGATCCCGTAATTTGAGCCCCAAATGACTCTGCGGAGGGTTCTCACGACCCCCGCTCAATCTTGACCCGAAATGCACTTTCTCTTTATTCACTTTTATGGCCGCTCGGGCCTCGTTTCCACCTTAGATTTCTTCTTATGCCATCATCACCACCATAATCATCATCATCATTTTACGTGTTGGTGAATCCCAGTGAACCCGTACCCGACCTGTTTTTTTTTTCTTATTGCGTTTTTTATATACCGGTATAGCGTTCATTCCAAGCTCCACGCTAAGACAATGTAGCTGACGTGTCGTTAACGTACGAACGCATTACCCGCTGGCTGTGAACGCTTGTGTTCGGTGTATGTTCTTCTGGGTGTCAGATATAGACACATGGAATATTTTGTGTATGGTTAGTGATTTTTGTGTGTGTGTGAGTATGTATGTGCATGTGTTCGTTCGCGTGTATGTTTGTGCGTCACATATACGCATACAGCGCCATTAAACGGCTGGCCTCGATAGAATTACTCATTCTCCTCAATATAAAGTAAAATAAACAGAATTAACGTACACCAGTTGTTTCTGTACGAATAGGCTACAATAATAAAACAATATTGATAAAATATAATGAGGATAAAATAAGAAGATAGGTTGGAAAAATTGTCTGTTTTCTATCTGCGTCTCGGTAAAGTGCGTCCTTGATCTTCTTGGCTTGCCCTGTTGCGGCAGCAGCTAGGCGGTAATGCCGGATTTGGTGGCTTTGGAAGGGAGGAGACTTCTGGTCTTTAGTTGCATCTTTTTCTCTCCACCGCCAATCCGAGCCCGAACTCATTCGCGCGTGGTATTACCAAAGCGCACAAGCCACGCAGTGTCGAGGAGACGAAGCAGAAAAAATGTGAAAGAAAGAAAGGATACAAACATTTTGCGGGGCAAATAAAGCGCCGAGCTTGCATCGTTCCCAGTATACGGGGCTGGCGGCGATATATTTGCCGCGTTAAATAACCGCTGTAAGAAAATGGCTCGTAAAGGTGGGCCTAAATGGGGTGGCTGCAGAAAGAGGGGCAAAAAATGGGGCCATAAAGGACATTATCGAGGCTATTCCACCTTGTTGCCTTTTTTTTTTACTGCCACTTTGTTGCGTGTGTGTTTGTGTGCGCGCTCGTGCGTGTGCACTTGCCTGAGTGTGCGTGCGTGTGCATAAATGTGTGCGTGCCCGTGTGCTGGGGTGTCCACTTTCCTATGTGTCCATGCGCGTATGTACGTACTTGCCGGCACGTAGGTGCGCAGAAGGGAGTCGATCACAAACTCCGCCTCCCGCCTACATAGACCCTTTACATAGGAGAGCGCCATCTGTCGCACAGAAATGCAACTAGCCCCCGACGCCATCTTGAAAAATAGCACGTCGCTCATGTCAGTCTGCGCAAATTTCACTGTTCAATGCTAATCACAATAAGTTAGATTTTTGTTGCGTAAACTCAGACGGAGAGAGGTTTGGTTGCCCGAATTAGTAAGAAACGGCATTTGTCTCAATCTGCCAATGTCAAAATTAAAAGTCAGCCACGATCCGGGTGGCGACTGCCCATTCTATGTGGCGAGGCCCGTTTGACGGGCCTCGCGAACATTGCAAGTGAGCCTGATACACTAGTGATAGAGTTCCTATTCCCCTATAAAAATGATTTTTGACTTTTTTATTGAAAACGTGTTGACTTCTTGTTGACTGTGATTACTTTCTTTTGACTTTGACTTTCTGTTGACATGGTCAACAGAAAGTTTGTTGACTTTGTGTTGAAACTTTTCTGATGATTTTTGTCAGCCTGAGTCAAAAGAAAAGCTGTTGACTTTCTACTGACTTAATGTTGATTTTTTCTGCTGACTTTCTGTTGACATGGTCAACAGAAAGTTTGTTGACTTTGTGTTGAAACTTTTCTGATGATTTTCTTCAGCCTGAGTAAAAGAAAAGCTGTTGACTTCCTATTGACTTTATGTTGATTTTTTCTGCTGACTTTCTGTTGACAGTATCATCAGAATGACTGCAGACGTTCTGTTTACTTCCTGTTGAAAATTTTCAGTTGACTCTCTATAGCCGGTGTCAATAGAAAAGCTACAGACTTTCTGTTGATTTTTTATTGAACATTGTACACCTCGACTAGATGTCAAAAGTGGCTAAGTTTTTCAATAGTCTCTGACAAGGTGAGAACGAGAAGCAGCTTCAGTTGTCCCGCCTCCAACGCGAGCCTACTACCCTTGACAACGCTTCGGCGTTCGTGCACGTCGAGCGCGCGCGTGCAGTCAAAGCACGACGGAAGGCATGGGGCGTGTGCTGGAGGCCAGGCGTTCGAAAGGCATGCCCTGCCGTTCTGACTTTGTAAGTGACCATAGTGACTTGAATGACCATATTAAATAGTCAACTAGTAAAAAAAAATCACTATTTGAAAGTGGAGAAACTGCCTTGACTCGCTTCGTCCTGAGTGGTGCTATGCAGAGAGGCGATAATATTTCTTCTAGGAGCCGTATTTGTGGTTGTTGTTTTAGCAACTGTCCCGAATTATTATTAGATGTACCAATGCTTTCTAGTAAGAGATATCGTCCACGACCTTCAAAACACTGTTTTCCCTTTGACGGACTCCCGAGGAGAAGATCAAATACTTGGAACCTTAATAAGTGTTGACGTGGTCACCGGCCAAATGAATTCCTTCAATATGTAGGCTATATAAGGCTCTGGAGCAGTCAATGGGACTGTGTTTCAGGTGTTCAGTGCTTTGGTGTTTGTGTTTGTGTTCGTTTCTAATGTGTAGTTCTCGAATGTATGTAGTAGTAGTGCCTTCAAATACCACAGAAACATCATTTACTAACAAAATTTAAAAAAAATATCGCGTTTTTTTTACGGAATTTTGCTGCAGTTAATTTGGAGGAGAGTGGAAAGCCATAGTAAGCTTCCAAAACTTTGTTGAATGAATAGCTAAGCTGTAACAATTTTCTTTTCTTTTTAATCTTCTGTAGCTTTTCAGTTGAAAAGCTGTAGCATTTCAATTGAAAAGCAGCAGAAAAAGCATCTTGGAGGTGACAGAAAGTCTCTTGACTTTCTTATTACAAAGTGGGCCAATATTCAAAAGAAAGTCAACAGAAAAGCTAGAGAAAGTCAGATGCAAAGCTATTGACATTTTATATCCTCTGATGACTTTTTTCAACAGCTTTTCAACAGAAAAGCATCATGGGAAGTCTGTTGACTTTCATTAGAAAAGTGGGCCAATGTTCAAAGAAAGTAAAGAGAAAAGCTGTTGACATTATATATCCTCTATTGACTTTTTTCAACAGCTTTTCAACAGAAAAGCGTAACAATTTTTTGTAAGGGTTGTTGTTCATGAAAAGTTTGCAGCCATCGGTTTTGAATACGGCTGGATTCGTGTGGAAGGTAGCGTTCGTAGACGCGAAAGATTCGTAAAACTACTACCTCACGTGCTTGTTTGGCTGATTTAAGCATCCGAATAACTACAACGTTCAGACTGCTAGGTACAATGCTAAATAACTTTATAACAATGTTTTTTTTTGTAGTTCATACGTGTACCAATTGTTTTCCAAGGATTGGTCGCTTTAGCATCTACTTTCCTCAAGGCGCGGGAAAATTATTTTGCCGTGAATACGATTTATCAAAGAACAAAAAGTTGGGGCGCAAACGAGTTGGTGAAGGTTTAACATAATTTAAGACAAAAACCCGAAACTGGGGAAAATACGAAGGACAACACAACACACAGTCTTAAACACAGTTGAATCTTATTTCACAGAAGTTCGTGTTAAGAAAGGGTTTCAGTGCCCCCCCCCCCAAACTAAAGAAGAGCGGAAAAAAGTGAGAACACACTTTATACAAACGCGTAAGGATTGAACTCAAAAGACAACCTGCACATCACTTGTCACAAAGCCGAAACAACAATTAAAAAAAGAAGTTGGGTTGAACCTTTATCATTTCACCCGAACATCCGGATTAGACACACACAAAAAACTAGTACTGGTAAAGGCGAGCCAGTTGAACATGAATAGTTAAAATCGAAAGAATAAGACACGGAGGACAAGCACAGGACAACCAACGTGGTTGTCCTGTGCTTGTCCTTCGTGTTATTGTTCTTTCGATTTTAAGTAAAGAAAACTAGATCCATCCTTTCCCGGTACAAACAAACAGGATCGTGGGCAAAAACTTCGAACATCAAAACACCCAAACGAACACAAAACGAAAAAGGGGACACAAAAAGACGGCTAGAGCTAACAAAGGAACATGCCGACACTTTGGCATGAAAATGACCTTGCTGCAAAACAAAACAAAACGACCAGATTTCTATAAATCTTAATTCTGTATCTCAACTAAGGGATGGGGTAAATAAACCTCATTACCATGATTAATAAAAGCGAGAGACTTTTTTACTAACCGTTTGTGATCATCTCTTTCGGTTAAGATAACTGAGGGGACTGCCAGTGCGGTACACAATTATTGCACTCAATAACATGTTTTGACAATTCTGAGTAGGCTGTCTTTACTCTTAACGCAACGTTTGCGTTCGGTTAATCGGTCATTAAGGCAACGATTGGTTTGCCCTATGTAGCATAAGCCACAATGAAAAGGGAATTTTGTACACTACACCAGATACACAATTGACATCGTTCTTTTTTTGTGCTGTTTTGTACATGTATATCTTCGCGGAAACAAACGGGGTCATTTGATTTAGTTTTTAATCATTCTTAAACACTGTGCCGATACCGTAACGGTTGCCAACTGATTTGAGATTGTGGAAAATGCGAGGGAGAAAAGGAAGAACTACGTGTTTGGTGGGTTTGGGAGCCCCCTGGCTCTTCTTTTCGAAGGAAACAAGGTGCAATAATTGTTTGAAAACATAATCGTCCGCTTAGCCAGCTGCACTAAAATGGTCAAAATAAGGTTGTAGCGAGGACCTATAGAAAGCGGACATAATATCTTCAAAGCACTGTTCACAAGGTTTTGGATCATCTTCACATTTTTCGAATGGCATCATCTAAAAGGTAGAACTCGTTTTGTTGTAGTTTTGCCACGCTGCCGACGCAAACTAGACGGAGTTTTTAACTGAATATACACCAACTGCAAGTGATCGTTTGCGGCCTTTCCACTAAAAACTCTTGCCTGGAGCACCTTCATACATGAAGTTCTCAAGCGGCGCGGACAGAGAAGGATCAATAGTAAAAACCAAGATGTCGTCCACATGACGCCTTATGAAGAAGTAGGGGTGTGCGAATATTCGAAATTTCGAATACGAATCGAATATTTTCTTTATTCGAAACGTATTCGATTCGAAAATTGCATATTCGGAAGTTCCCGAATATTCGGTCAAAGCCGAATATTCGGGGAAAACGGCGAATATTCGCACAAACTGCGAATATTCGAGCAAGTAACGAATAACCTGCCTGCCACGCATTCCCCTATGAATATGTCTATTCACTGAGAAAGGCGATTCACAGAGCAGACCGATAACGCACTGCGTGCGTTATCGGTCGGCTCCGTTTCTATCTGTCCGATGGCAGCAAACAGGATCAGTTTCGGTTTATTTTTCACCAAGCCCTTTGCTGTGTGACACTTTTATAACGATATGTGATGTAATTGCGCGTTCTATAAATTGATACAATAAAATAAACCTCGAGAGTGAAATAGAAATATAAAATAAATCTCGAGAGTGTAATCTAATATAAATGTTTAAAAAAAGGCTATGTGCGAGCAGAACATTTCATCGCCAATGACAACAACTCCTGCCGCTCGCCCAGGTTCGAGTTCGACCAAGTTCGACTTTTTCGAACCTTCAACGTGATGTTTGACAAAGGTTCGACTGAAATCCAACTTTTGTGCGCATGCGCGAAAAAAAAACAAAAAACTAGTTGACTTTACTTGGCGTAGGAAAAGTGCAATATTTGTTGGGTTTATTGGCATCATTGGTTCCCATTATTAACTAACGAAAGCGTTAAAAGCGCATAGTTTCTCTTTTATATCGTGTAAACATTGGTTACCATTTTATAAAATATAACATAAAGTACTTTAAAATTTATTTGTTTCCCAAAATTCGAAATATTCGTGTAGCAGCCGGGCAACACTGTCCATATGTCGAACTTCTTCGAACTTTAGTGAAATTTTGCAGGTTTCCCGAGTGAAAGGGTCTTTCTACTGGCAGAAATGTTGTGACGGCGCGTAGGGAGCGCTTACTTTCTGAACACGTCGAGCACTTAATTTTCCTACACGATAATTTGTAATGAGTGCATTACTAGAAGTATCTTTAGCCAACTGCAACAAAGTAAAATGCAGTTGCATTGATTTATTTTAAAAAGGCAATAAAACCTGCTGTTACGTCTTGTTTTGCAATTTTTCATTACTAGACACATATTCGATATTCGATTCGATATTCGAAGCCCGTTTTTTGTCTTATTCGTATTCGATTCGTATTCGAAAATTTCAATATTCGCACACCCCTATGAAGAAGTCATCAGGGCCCGTTTGCTCGAAGCGCTAACCGCGGCTAAAGTTAACCGCAGTAAGCGAAAGCTCGCGCTGCAGAACCCAGGATACTGGGTTCAATTCCCGCCCCTGCCCGTTTCGATCTGGATGAGCATCGTACCGGCGTGCGGTCGTGTGTCACTACTGCGTGGTGCACGTTAAAGACCCCAGGCTAGCAGTTTGTACTGCACTGGCTAAATTGCTCATCTACAGCTGGGAGACCCGTCGCCCTTGGAGGCAGACCAAGTTCTAGGCTGTATAAACATACACACAACCCAACTTTTTTTAACCGCAGTGCCTAGGAGAGGGATTTTAAGATCACGTGACTGGCTCGGTAGGGATGCGGGGAAACATGACGGTGCCCTGGTGAGTGAGCGCCGCTCGCTTTGGAACTAGTATGTCGTTGTTGCTGCAATATCGAGCGCTTTAGTCAGCAACGAATGGTGCAGGAGGCTTTCGCTTTGCATTTCCTCACTTAAATCTCAAAGCATGGGCAATGACCTCACCTCATTTTTTAGATAGCCTTTCGATTCTAGCCATTCCTAAGCCTAAATGAACGCGATAATTGTCGGCATGGCAACGTCTTTGGAAAGTGGATTGCCTTGACTCAATCGGCCGGGTATTGATAGCACACAAAAGCAGACAGCGTCCCACTAGAACTTTTTCTAAATTACCCAAGCATCGAGGAGAACGCTATTAGCGGCGAGATGTTTCGGTGGCGCCCTCGTTTGGTTACCTTTCGTGACGTCATTACCTTGTGAACAACACGTTCGATGGTGTTTGTAATGTGCGAGGGTGGAAGCCTGAAATCATAGCGCTCTCAAAGCAACACTACCAACACCGTCAAAATTGAAGTTCTTACATTCCTTTTATTTCCGTCGATGAGACATCCTTTGCTGACGTCATAGTCAGCATTCAGCCAATTGTGGTGGGCCGACCACAGCGGACACTTTCGATCGCTCACGTCGCAAATACTTCGTTTCAGCTTGGGTCCAGACGCAGTCGATGCTACAAGCGCGAGCATGTGGCCCTGAACAGTGCTTGCACTGCACGAGCGCGCGTAATTGGCAGGGACGCTGAAAGCCCGGAGCTCGCGCTTGTAGCATCGACTGCGTCTGGATACAAGGTGAAACGAAGTATAGAAGTGTAATTCTACGGTCCACGCGCGCTGGACTTCCTCTTATAGAAGATTCGAAGTAAATAATCATAATAAGTCTTTGACGAACGGGCGTGCAAGGCAAGATTTGTTTTAGACTTTTTGCTTTAGAATAATTACTACTGCAGACGACAGCACGTGCAACGCGTGTAACTAAACTCGCAGCATGCACCTCGGGGCTTGGGAAACTTAGAAAAAGATCTAGTGGGACGCTGTCTGCATTTGTGTGCTATCAATACCCGGCCGATTGAGTCAAGGCAATCCACTTTCCAAAGACGTTGCCATGCCGACAATTATCGCGTTCATTATATAGGCTTAGGAATGGCCAGAATCGAAAGACTATCTAAAAAATGCGGCGAGGTCATTGCCCATGCTTTGAGATTTAAGTGAGGAAATGCAAAGCGAAAGCCTCCTGCGCCATTCATTGCTGACTAACGCGCTCGATATTGCATCTAGAACGAAATATCAGTTTCAAAGCGAGCGGCGCTCACTCACCGGGGCACCGCCATGTTTCCCCGCATCCCTACCGAGCCAGTCTCCTGATTTTAAAATCCCTCTCCTAGGTACTGCGGCTAACTTTAGCCGCGGTTAGCGCTTCGAGCAAACGGGCCCAGGAGACACGTTCTGAATGAAACCATGTAGTAGTAGATCTAAATAACCTAGATAAATCGCCGAAAGAACTGTGGCTAGTGCCGAACCAATACATACTCCTTGTTTCTGAATAAAATTTTTATCATCGCCTGTAGGTATATTTTGAGACTTCCGAGGAAATCCGACACAT
This sequence comes from Ixodes ricinus, assembly GCA_037355805.1. Lineage (NCBI taxonomy): Eukaryota > Metazoa > Arthropoda > Arachnida > Ixodida > Ixodidae > Ixodes > Ixodes ricinus. Next base: position 49,446 of record JAZHYW010046555.1, read on the forward strand.
TGATTCCAGACTGTGATTGAAACCTGACAAGATTGTTTTCCAAACATTGACTAACCCGACTAAGTAAAGGTTTAGGTTTAAGCGAGTGATAGAGGTCCTTTATGTCTATTGTAAGAAATAGAGCAAGGCCTGCCATGAAATGGCTCTAACTGTAACCAAATCATCGGCGCAGCGGAGAGACAACGCACTTCTGACCTCCAAAACTGAGAGCGCACCCCGAAGAAAAGAAGATGCAACTTTTTGCCATGTGTTATTTTCATTGACTACTACACGGAGAGGAAAGTCTGTCTTATGATCCTCGAGGAAAAATTTATTTACAAAAGTGTCACACGAGATCCCATTGAGCTTGGAGACCAATGACGAAAATTCGCACTATTTAAGCACGCCAACCACTTTCCTCTTGATATGTTTTAAGTTTCCGTCGAACTATTTGAGCACCCCGATAACTGCTAAGGCAGCCTTTTTTCTCAAACTCATTCATTGGCAACACAGCATCTATTAGCAAACACAGCGAAACTTATCTGTTGGCAACACAGTCAGGACCCAGTCACCAGGATTCCCGCTGCCATCCGACGTGTGCTGTGTCGCTTGAAAAGTTCAGGACATCGACCTCCGGTCGCCTCGGAGCGATCCCCTGATTCTTCACTTCTAGATTTTGGGGACTGTTTCGAACATAGCAGCTGAAAACAGTCACAGGCTCTCGTATGTTAAGGCCCGTTCACATATATGCAACCGAGTAAGACCGAGAGAGACCAGACCGGTCTTTAAGCCTTTTGCGACGTCTTAGGACAGGATGCGCTGCAGCGGAGCTGGTCCTAAGACGTCGCAAGAGGCACAAAACTGGTCTGGTCTCTCTCGGTCTTACTCGGTCGCAAGATGTGAATTCCGGGCCTTTACTCCTAAAGCGCCGTTCACATATATGCGACCGAGTAAGACCGAGAGAGACCAGACCGGTTTTAAGCCTCTTGCGACGTCTTAGGACCGGATGCGCTGCAGCGGAGCTGGTCCTAAGACGTCGCAAGAGGCTTAAAAACCGGTCTGGTCTCTCTCGGTCTTACTCGGTCGCAGAGTGTGAACGGGCCTTTACCTCTAAAGCGCCGTTCACATATCTGCGACCGAGTAAGACCGAGAGAGACCAGACCGGTTTTTAAGCCTCTTGCGACGTCTTGGGACAGGATGCGCTGCAGCGGAGCAGGTCCTAAGACATCGCAAGAGGCTTAAAAGCCGGTCTGGTCTCTCTCAATCTTACTCGGTCGCACGAGTGTGAACGGGCCTTAAGACGACTTGAAGGCGAACGCCTAAGCGCCGATCCCGGTGATAGCGAACCTCCGAAGACAGGGCGCTCTCTGACATTTTGGCGCCGTTAATCTCACGGCATGTGGCACGCCCGTTCTTCACCGGTGCCCGAGCGAGAGTGTCCTCCTTTCCCGCTGGGTTTGCGCCGCGCCTCCGCCGATTCCGGCACAAGTAACGCCATCCCGTGGTCCAGTGGCGAGCCGTGGGTTTTGATACTTTTCGTGTCGCCGACGTGTTTTCGCTCAAGGACTGAACGATGAGACATATAAAGCTTTCGCCTTAATAAAGAAAACTGATTTCAAGGTGCGAACTTATACCTACGCTATATCAAATGCAGGCCATCAAGTCGTTGTGGTAAAGTCCACAAAACGAAGAGAAAGAGACGCGCAAGCGTTCAGCATGAGCAGCCACACAAAGGCCAAGTCAGAAACTCTCTCACCTATTGTGCGCCAGTGCTGTGTTGGAATGTCTCCGCAGAGCAAGCCGTCCAGCCGGGCGGTCGGTGTACCCAAAGGCATATTCGAGTCTGAGGAATGCTCCGCTCAAAGAGCTATCGAGTGCGGAGGACCCGCGAAAGGCGCAGCCCAGATCGGTCTCGTGAGGGCTTGTCGGACTGACGCAACCGCTCCTCTGAAAACGTACATATCACTCTAAAAAATGCCTGCGCGTCTGCTTCACCGCAGAACACTGAAAGAGCCAATCTCTGCGATCTCCGCAATCGGCTCAGCGAATGATGATGCGGAACATCCTTCCAGACCTTAAAATGAAGTCTACGCTGTGGCATTACGCAATGCAAAGCGCCCTGCTTGCATTGCGTAATGCCACAGCGCAGACTTCATTTTGAGGTCTATACAGATGTTCCGACTCATCATTCGCTGAGCTGATTTCGTAGATCGCAGAGATTGGCTCTTCGAGTATTTTGCGGGTAAGTAGACGTGTAGGAATTTCTTTGAGTGTACTCTTTAACGGTCTATGGAATTCGACACAATAAACATGTCTACACAAGTAACGATGTTCGGTACTCACGTTTCTTGCAGTTATAAGCCGTCCCACAAAGCTTTCGAATAAGAAAGAAACAAGACGAAAGCTCCAAAGCGTCGCATCGGTTCGGTCTACAACCGGCGTCTGCTCCTCACCCGCGCAAAATGTCTGGTTTCAAAGTTCTTCGACGACCCTCTCACTCTTTCTCTCTCACTTTATAAAAAAAAGAAAAAGACGGAAACAAAAAAAGCAAGATTAACGGCTTCGATGTTCCTCGGCACATGAGTAACTAATATCATGCATAACATTTTAAAATCCCAAAGCAACTCTACAAAAAAAAAAAAAATCAACGAAACATAGAGTAAGCATAACTGCTTCAACGCTCCTCGGCGCATTAGCAACGGTCTGAAATCATGCGTTACAAAATCATGCGTAACCATTTTGTTGCCCTTGAAACCGTCGTGCCTCGAAGTTTGGGGGAATGTTACTCATGAGACCTCGATCAATGACAGTGCTTCTGAAGACAATGTCAAACCAAATTTTCAGGTTGTTAGGCATGTTGATGAGCAACAACTTGCGTATGAGTGACAATATGCGTAACCGGATTTAGAGTGCAGTCTCTTGTTCTTAATTTACTTCGAGCAGAAAAAGAAATAATTTTTCAACGCGTGATAAAGAAGCGACAGTTGCATTTCACTCACGACTTCCTCACGACACCACGGAACTCAAACTGGGGTGACGTAGACAAACCGGGAGCATTGACGGCGTCCGCTGCCCAGTGTGCCCAGCCCGATTTAGATTTTTTTCACTGCTTGCCCGACTTCTTGAAAGGGGTCCTACTATATTTCATTGCAGCCATAGAGTTATTATAATGCCAGAGGTTCAACTTGCGCTGGTGTCTACGCGACTTCCTGGAAGCAAATTGAAGCAGTCACCAATCAGTCTACTTTCGCGGTGCTCGTGTACGCATTCCTATGAAGAAACAGGCGTGCATTTTGTCTCTTCGCTGGGAAATAACATAAATCATTTTTGGTGGTTTGGTCGTGCCGAATAGCCATGTACATGTATTGTCATCGTAAAGGTGTATCGATAGAACTTGTAACGAAAACGCGTTCCCAGAATCAAAAGGAACGAGTTCCTCTTTTTAAGGGACGTGTACAACAGTGGCTTGATGCCATGAATTTGAAAAAAAAAGTAACTGACCAATATTTTTACTTACGCGATTGAGAAATGCTCCAAGCTATTTGCAGCATTAGAGTTATTCGTAATATATTTGCTCTCTATATCGGGCGTATGGGAAAAATGCACCGCTTTTCTCAGTAGAAATGCATCACCGGAAGTGAAGCTTTGGCTGCGTTGCCATATCTGTTTCAATTTGCAACTCAAAGCCTCTCGATAAGGAGAGTTTCTCTTTCTTTCGTTTTTTTCCCAAGTATTGCCAGCCTACCATTGTTGTGAAAACGCGCAGCAAGACACGTGCCACGAGCGGGTCCGCCATTCGCTTCCATGGGCCGCTGGAGACACGGGCCTCGTGTACTGGCGCATTTCACGCTACTTGCGAGAACGACGCAAACACATCGGGGGGCTTTATTTGCAACAACAGACTAGCGCCTGTTGAACCCTTATATAGAGTACATTATCGTAGCTTTCTGGTTTAAGCTTACAAAGGAAGCTGGAGAGGTTCTCGAAAAAATATAAGCGAATTAGAGGCGCATTTGAGCGTATTTTTGTTTATGTGAATTTGAATCTCAGGAGCATTTGACTCGAGCGCATGAATGGACACCCTGCGTCCGCTAGGAGCAGCTACCGATCGCCCAGCGAACAACGCCGCGCGCGGCCACTTTGGGTGAGCTTAGGGAAAGCGGTAGAGCCCCTGTGCCGCTCCCGCTGCTCCCGCGCGCCCTCCAATCTGGTAGCCCAAGCAGGCACGTCGACCTTTCGACACCCACCGGTGTACCATTGCCGTCGAACGGCGACTGCCGAGTTCGCTTCCCGACGAGTTCGCGCGACGCCGCCGCGAGAGGCGCGCGTATCGGCACTGAGTTAGATCTGCAGGGTGCCCCTAGACGCGAGAAAAACCGACAAACCAACCCTCTGGATGTGATGTCGCACCCAGAGGTTTCAACGGCCTCGCGCTTGCCGCGCTTCAGGGAACGCGCTTTTCACTGCTCGGGTCAGGCTCGCGGAAGGCGTCGAAGCCTTGAAATCTCCGCATAATACGTCACGATTTACTCTTCCCACCGAACGCGCCGGAAAGGAGGGAATTGCCGTTGTTGCTGACTTGGCGCATTAAACTAACATATATATATTTTTTGACATTCGCCATCCTGGAGGCGAGACGATTTAAGCGTTTTTTCCTCAAATACAGAATCGCTTCAGTTTCCAGATGCAGCCGACGCTACGAGGTAATGGGGACGAACCGAGCCGCGTGAAAAGCGCGAGTCACTTTTCCGTTTCTGACTGGCTCGGCCATGATAGAACACGTAAAGAAACTCGACGAGACACCAGGATGACGCGCTTTTGACGCCGTCTGATCGGTCCCATGAGCTCGTAGCGTCGCGCGTCTGGGCTTAACAAAGTATATCCCAGATTCGGTCCGAAGGCGGTCCATGCGAGGCATCCAATCGAGCAGTTCCAAAAGGGCATCGTCTCGTCGTTTTTCTGCCATCATTGGCAATCCCGTGTTCCTGGGCTTTTTTTCTGCTCCCCATTGGACAGCAAAGGCGCAAAGACGGCGAGCACCCGTGACGATGCAATTGGACGCTGCTGAACTGACTCCCGAGGATCGTATATACCTTGGATAGACTTAATTAACGTGGAACCTAGCGTAGAATCGCTTTCTGCGCGCTGCCATCTTGCTCTACCTGACTGTGGAGCACGTTCTAAGCACGACAAGTGTTCCAGGTATACGAGACGCCACGCTCGCTATGCCCAGTGACTCCAGTGACTCGGCATCTTTCGCCCGGGTGATAAGCGTTCAAAAGGGGCTTCGAGGTAAAGCTATACCGCTAGCCGCCTCGTTCGCCTCCGGATGCGTCATGCAGGACGGATTTGCACGCGCCTTTCCACGCGCGTCGAGAGGTACGCGACTACTTCTCTCCCGCCAGCGCACACGCACGCATACGCGCTTGGGCCCGCGCGTAAAACTCTCACGCAACGGTGAGATTCCTTTTTGTATGAACCTACCCGATGCTCTCTTTCTTCGACCGACTTTCGCGTATTTTACGAGGGTCTCCGCTAAATAACGTCGCCGCTTAATTCATTTTCCCTTCTTCGTTAATTAAGATGGCTGGCGCGACGCGTCCTACTTTTTTTTCTCGATTAGGTAATTCGCGGGTATCTTAAGTGCCGCCAACGTTTATGGGAGAGGAGAATGGAGGAGCCGCTAATGGGTTTCCATCTAACGGAGTTCCGGCGTTTTTGAGCTCCCTTTTGCGAGTTACGGGAGAGCATAATTGCATAGCGCCGCATAATCGCGTGGTCGGCGATTTTATGCCGAGAGCCTCGTCGGCCGTTAAAGGGGCGAACATTCTGGTAGTACAACGACCCCTCCGCGAACAAAGAAATGCGCCCTCATTGCACGAACACAGGGCCACGTACAATGTTTTATGGCTATTTTGGTGACCGAGTGTTTTCTTTTCTTTTAACGGACTCCTTAACGGCGTTGAATGTTACCTTTTCCTTCCGTTTAGTTGTACCTTATTTGGCGCCAAGGAGCGATGCAGGCGTAGATGGTATCTTTCATCCTTCCTCCTCCTTCTCGGACGGTCCCTGCACCCCGAGCGAGGCGGCAAAGGGAAACTGCAGCGGTTCTATATTTAAAAGAAATAACTTAATCGTCTTCATTTGGCCTCCGAAATCACAAATATGGAGATTAATTTTCAATTTTGCTCACGGAATCTAGGAAAATTAAATTTCGAAGCACCACGTACGTCATGACTTGAGCAAGTTCGGTGGAATATACCCGGCAAGCCTGCAAGTACACGCGCTTAGCGGCACGATGATCCTAATATGTCGTTACGATTGGTCGGAGGTTTTCCTTGTTTGCTCGGGTTTAGTCACATCTTCGTGGAAAACGAAACTGATATTAAGATTCGCGGGATAAAACTACGGCTGAAGTCACCTCTAACTAGTTCTTTTTCAAGAAGTGTTTGAGCTTCCCTTTAAGCCGCTTGTGACTGACTGGCTCCGCTTCAGCGCAGCCAGTCATATAAGCAGTCATAAGAGGCTTAAAATTGGCTTGTAGCACCGTCAGTCACAGTCAAACGCAAGTGTGTGAACCGGCCTTTAATATGTATACCATTAGACACAATAAACGTTTTTTTTTCCGCCGAAATAAATAAATAGTTGAACGCGCTATCTCTACCCGAAAATAGGGTTATCGGTCCGGATTAGATACATTTCGGAGCTTGCCGCAATTTGATTCAAACATTATAACTTATAAGCAAGTTGATATTTAATGACAGAAAGGTGTCCGACGAATCCCATGGATGCCTGGATATGAACGACGTCGGCTAGGGGCGCTCTCTCCGGAAAGAACATTTACGATAATTGTGTATAACTTCTGGATCCGATAACGGCAAGCTTTGAAATTATATGGCGTCTGTTCAGGGCCGCTATTCGTGACTTCAGCGGCCTATAGGAAGGCAACTATCGGGCAAATATGGTGGTATAAAACAGGTCGTGGCGTGCCATGTGCCAGCTCAGCGCACAACACTGGGGCATCAGCATGCAAGCCTTGGAATCTAAACGGTTTGTCCCGCTTTTTATCCTCCACGTTTCGAACCTGCGGCGATGTGTTGTTCGTAAGCGCACTTCAAGAGGCTCGGCTTCCTTCGAGGAAGTGATGAAAGGACCGCCTACTGTCCTTCCACGGCGTTGGTGAACGCTGATGAACGTTTCTGCGACAGGTTGCGTTCAGAGCAATCCGGGTAAGAAACAGATACCACAGTTACGGCAAAGTCGCCGGGACAACTGCTCCATCGAGCAAACCACCGACAACATGTAACCACAAGGGACGAACAGAAATCGCCAAAGGACCTGTTCCGGCCAGTTGCCGTGTTTCCCCCTAGGTGCAGGCCGTTTTGCTGGAGTCACACGTATTTGGCCCAACACTGGGCGTACGGCGATGCATTTATTTTTGCGCTCAAAAACAACAGAAACACTTTTTTCTTCATACACCCTGTAATATAGCAGTCAAGGTTTTAGCTACTCTGGTTTCATGGCCCCTTTAATTAATCTGAAGTGTCACTCACAAAACTGCGGATAGGTAGAGCAAGACTGCATTAAAAGAAGGGAAAGGGGAGCCTGAATTGACCTTCTAATGCCCCTGTTTTGGGATTCCAAAAGCTAATTTTCGAATGCCTATATCGCTACGTGCAGGACCAAAGGAAGAAGGAATTTGTCAAAGTACAAAGGAGCAAAGGAGTTCGTCGATGAGCAGCTTAAAAGTGTGCCTCCGGTGTGAAGCCTAATTAGGGATTCATTGTCTGCGATTATTGCTCGTTCTTCCGGCGTCCTCGTTAATCGTTTCTCGCGTTGGAAAAGAAAAGAGGCCTTTAATTTGTCCGCGCCCATAAATCCGAGCGAGCAGCTTAGGCGCTTTCTGCGCGGATTTCTTTTTGGTGCCGGGGAGGGCTTTGTCGGGGTGTGAAATTGGACCTTTAACCTGGTTAACTCGGCCCGACGTCCGCGCGCCTCAGAATTACGGGACGCGGAGCAGCTCCGCCTATGCAAGGCCTCTCCCCCCGAAACGTCATCTGTAGAGGATCCAGCAGGCAGCGCCGTCTATACTTCGTCTCACCCTACGATGGACTAGAGCCCGAAGGCTGGCGGGCGGAGCACTGCCTCAGAAAAGCATGCATCCGCATTGCGAAAGTGTGCGCGAGAGACATTGTGATACGCAGAGTACGAACAGCACCAATCTAACGCATATGGTTCAGTGTTATGATAGCGCGCTATTTTATATTGGTGAAGTTAGGGTACATGGTATTTCGCTTCATAAACGTTCTTGCCATATTTCGTGAACATGTCAACCGTTTGAAGAAGTTGAACGGCGTGCAGGCAACACTGGCATAAAGTCGTTTCGCCTTAGCCATAATCCAATCCAATCTAATCTAACTTTTGTGTACGTAAAACGTACCGGACCCACATCTCCCTTCCCCAAGCGGTTTGTAGTACATATATGCTCCCGTGTCGAACACTCTATCCGACTCATCATCATTTCCTAATAGACACTGGTTGTGATCCCGGGTTCTCTTTGCTCCATCGCTTGCAGACTATATTTAATCCCTTCAGTAGTCTTCAGTATAGTAGCAAGCAGACGGAGCCGCCGCGAGAGCTCGATATGCAGACGAAAAACTCCCCTCCGCATGACGCGTCTTGGCGCACTGATGCGTACGACGGAGCGGATATACCACGTGGTTTCTAACAGGCTCGTGATTGGACCCGGCGGCCTGTAGCATTGGGCTTTAGTCTATCGTAGGATGAGACAGCGTATAGCTTGCGTCGGCCGCCTCATGACGTGCGTCTGGCGAAGGAAACGCGTCTGCCGCTCTCGTTCAGCTCCAGCGGCTCTTGGGTCGGGCATGCCATGACGCGCAGGCTTTGGCTTCACACTTGGACCTAACGAGTTAACAAGGAACTGATCACTTCGACTCAACTGTAACCCCTTCGATTACTTGTTTTCTGCGGTAACTTTCGCTCTAATTCAATTACTATTTTTCTAATCAATTATACGTTTCCGAAAGAGCTAAAACGATCGAGTTTCCTTTTTTGTACGTAAACAATCGCTCTCTCTGTCTCTGCGTCACTTGTCTGTGTTGCACCAATGTTGGAGGACACTTTTTTTACCCCTAAACTACCAAAAAAAAAAGGATAGCATTATACCGGAATGATTAGAATGTTAACGCGCTCAACGCGGTTTTAATTGTCGAGTTGTTTACAGGGCTTTGTTTCCTATGTACGGGAATCCGGAGAATCCGTCCACGGACGATATTTTTTAGCTTTTCGCCGCCCCCACATGAAACGCTTTCGATAGGCGGCTGCAACATTGAAATGTTTCACTTCCTATTGGACTCGGAAGCGTCCGTCGAAGCTCTTTATCGTCATGCGACAATCTTACTAGAATATTGTTTTTTTTATCTCAATGCAGGCACGGGTGTGGAACCCAATTTTTAATTTATACAAAAAAATCACATGTTCAAGGGTAATTTTGTAAATGAACGACCGCACATGAAACAAGCTTGGCAAATTTGTTCTGTTTTAAAGTTACTGTTTAATAAATCGGCCAAGGCGAAAACTGACATTTTTCCTCGGAGATTGCATGTTTCAGCGTTCGCTGTGCATTCACTTCTCACACAGCTGCACGAGAATCGTTCTGTGACACTTTCAAAATAGATTTCATGACAATTAATAACATAAATATCAAGAATAACAACGATAACAATAATAATATTGATAATATTAATAGTTATTATTATTATTTATTTATTTATTCACAAATGCACCGATCTCAAAGTTCATTAACCGAGTCATCAGGTCAAAGCCAGCAGGGGCTTGTGGTACCTGACTTAGCAAACAATCAGCATTAAAATTAATTTAAAGAGGTAGTATATTAAGATAAATTTGAAGAAATAAAAAGTCGAACTTTCTCCGTTTGACGAATTTTGGCAAAGTTTGGCAAGTTCCTACATGTGACCCACATGAGGTATTTTAAGAAATTTCAATTACCGAAAAGCTCAAACCTTGCTCTGTTAGTGCACATAAATTCAAAAACATACGTACAAAATAACGTGATGTAACGTAACGTAACATAGCAAAACGCCCCTGTGAGAACCGACCTTAAGCGCTACTTTATTCAGCAGGGATACAGGAATTTTGTAAAAAAATTGTATTGGAGAAATGCCGGCCAACAGAGCTTTCTAATCCATCTTATAACGCCAGTTACCAAGAACGCGCGAAAATTGGCCCCATTTTCCCGTCTAAATTTTCTGAAAATCACTTTTAACTTTTGAATAATATAACGGCTGCCTCAGAAACTTTGGCACATGGTTCGGACCACCGGGGCTACATTTGAGAGGAGAATGAGCGTTCTGGGGTGCGTAGCTTATTTTTGCAGTGAACATAAGTAAATATTTGGAGAGTACACGCTGTATATTTGAATGAGCCAATCTTTCAAAAATCTAGCAAATTTGAAACATTTTTTTTCAAAACACCTTTTTTATTTGTTTTGTGTTTTACTAGTAATAAAGTATGATTCTATTTTATCGGGAACAATAAACAGAAAATATTGCATTTTGTTTGTATAACTGCAATTGAAACTTTAAATCTATTATAGTGCGCTGTGACAGCGTTATTGCATATGTGATATTCTGAATACTATTGTGTCAATAATATATTTAATCACCTTAAAATAATACTTAACACGCAAATCTAAAAATACCTGAAAGAGCGCGCAATGCTAAGTAAAAGTTATTTTTAATCCGCAATAAAGCTGAACGTTTTCCAACGCACATTTTACAAGATTCAAGGCCTATTTCCGGTTATATTAACAAAATATTATACTTTGTTTACACTTCATGATAGATCACGAGAATACCTTGGTAAACGAGACAATCGTAGATAACACATTATAATTTGTACAGATAATATTGAAATTGTATTAAAAATAACTACATTTGAGCTTTGTGGTGATATCGAGGTAATAAAAATATTTTCGATATTCCTCACGTAAGTACTTGCAAAACTCTGCCGAAAATACCAAACGGAAGATTGTTAGAGATTTTGTTCTATTACTTTAAAATACATGTTTTGCTTTTATTCTTTTTTAACATAATGCAATATATCTTTGGAAATGTCAGAGCAGAGTCCTAGTGCATTTGGTTGACAAGTGACAAAACAGCGAGCGGTCAAACTTGCGATCTCCGACAGGTGGGAGAAATGTCAGTTCTGGCCTTGGCCGCTTCAATGGTAAATAAAATGGAAACAATCAACGTTATTTGCTCCAAATGACGTTTAAAAGAGTTTATAGGAGTAAAGTAACTACAGTTTAAGGGAACATGCAAACAATTTTCGGACATCAACCAACTAATTGTGTCTCTGTCAGTTCTAAGATAGAGAACAAATCATTTCCCTCTAAAAGCAACACCGCCAACCCCGTCAGAATTGAAGCCCTTGCATTAGTGTTATTTCCGCCGATGAGAAATCCTTCGCTGACGTCATAGTCAGCCTTCGGCCAATCGTGGCAGGCCGACCACTGCGAAGGTTTCGACCGCTCACGTAGACAATAGTCCTTACTTACAGAGGCCGGAGCTGCGAAAAAAAGGAATAGGAGCGTTGTACAGTGACTGAGATCTTTGGGGCTTTGTTTTTCATTTATTTATAGGAATAACATGCGATATAGATCTATCTTAACTTTATGAATCACGACTGGAAATATTAAGTGAGAGGCCTGAACCTGGAACACGATGTCTTAACTAAATTAGCTAAAGCTTCGTATAGATTTCGAAGTTGGGCAGTTCGATTGCGAGCCTTTTCATTCAAACTGCACCTAGCTGAGCTACGCTAATGTTCGAGAAACCTCGTTCGATCGGGCTTATTTCTACGCAAACCATATACACATACGCGCGTTCACCCAGAGCGTCCAACTCATATCAACCGTGCGCACGCATTTCTACAAAATATGTTTGGCGTTTGAAGAGCACCTCTCGGTGTTTTCATAGATTTTGTTTGTCAGTGGGCTGAACCACTATAATAATCTGTTACGGGATAATTCCTTCCTGTTCCAAACCAGCCTGTCGGTACCGTTCTGTTACGCTTACCGAAAAAATAGCGTTCTTGATCGGTTTTCGGTTCGAGTTCCGGCCATATCTTGAGTGGCCAGCCGCCCGAGACTCCGTCAGGTCCTCGGGGCGCCTTGGGCGGCGCACGTCGCGGGAGCAGCGGGGGCTCGCCAAAACAAGGGCCAGGTGGGCGCGAGGTCGGAGCCCGCCGCCCAAAGTCACGTTCCCTTCGTTACCGAACCAGCGGCGGTCGAGGCCCTTTGGCCGGCTCCTGCTCTTGCTGCTCAGTCGGCGACCGCCAAACCCCGTGCCTGTTCCGGGTTGCGGAGGGACGCGCCGACTCTAATCCTATATTCGGGGACCAATTATTCGGGCCGGAAAGGGCTCCCTTTCGGCACGCTCATCCGATAACAAGGCGGCTCGACGAGGACGACGCCGATAACAAACAGCAGCCCTGCTCCTGCTCCGAGGGCCACCGTCGTCCCTCTCTTCCTTGGACGAAAAGAGAAGAGCCTGCCTCACTGACTCGGCATGGGAAAGACAAAGCCTGCAGAAGCAACACAGGCATGAACACAGACCGGGCAAAGGTGAAGCACGTAGGACAGGTGGTAAGGAAAACAGCGCCAACGGGGCCCGTTTGCTCGAAGCCGGTTACTACTTTAACCGCGGCAAAAAGTTAACCGCCCTTCCCTACTAGGTACCTACAAGTACCAAGCCAAGTTTGACGAGGGCTGGATGAGCGATAGCTTCATGTTTTATTATGGGGTGCTAGCTGGTGTTGTAGCGAATATAAGTGGCTTTCTTGGAAAAGTTCCTGAAAATGGGGGACCAAGAACGCGCGCTGCTGGGTTTTCGCGGCGCATCGCGGCATAAATTTAAGCGTAAGAAACACTTTTTGTTGCTCGTGGTACAGGTGTTGGGTAAGGTAAAACTAAATTAACCCTTGTTTGGAAACTTTCTAAATGTTTGGCTGTCTGAAGTGAAGAAAAGCCTCGTTGAAATTTCCTTCCCAGTTCGAGAGAGGACGACGAAGTTCAGTCCTAAAGACGATGAGGAAGAAGTGAGCAGTGAAAGGCGGGCGGTACACCGGCATGCATGGTTGGCCAGCGTGTAAGAACTTTATATAAAACCATCATAAATTGACAAACGTGTATTTCGGCTCCAGTTGAAAAAGACCTATTACTAAATTACCCAGTCATCGAGGAGAATGCTAGAAGTGAAATTCTACGCTCTGCGCGCGCTCGCTTCCCCGTATAAAAGATTCGAAGTAAATAATTAATATAAGGCTTTGACGAACGCGCGTGCAAGGTAAACTTTGTGGTAGGTTTTTGTTTTAGAAAAGTTACTACTGTCGACGCCAGCACGTGCAGCGCGTATAACTACACTCGTAGCATGCACCTGGGTTCTTTGAAAATTTGCAGATATATAAGGTCTATAGGGCGTTTTCAGATAAGATCGAACAACCATGTCCGGTGACCATTTTTAATTTTGATGAAAAAATATATGTTGCTGGCTTTATACCCAGAAGAATAAAACCAATCCTTGTTTTCAAAAAAAAAGATTTGTCTTTGCGAAAAAAAAAATTTTAAGCACTCTCTCTGTCACGTGCGCGTTTTGCGTATCGCGCGATGTTGACATTTCGGGCGGCTTCCCCAGAAAACTGTTCTGGCTACGGGTCTACATATATTCACTGACAAATTACGCATAAGAAGGATTGACAAAAAGTATGAACCACCGAATATTAGGGTAGTTATTTTGAGAAAAAAAAATCGCAAACACGGCTCATTCCGGAATAATGCTCTGGATTAAAGAATATTTTTCTACGTATCTATAGAAGCTAAGGTCGTCAAACTTTGCCAGTGTGTTGCCCTGTATATAGTTCATCGTTGCCTGAAATTTTGTTGTCCTGGTTAGCGGGAGAAATTTACAAGAATTGCTCACACAGGGGCATTTAACTAAAAATTTATTACTTTGAAAATCATATGAAAAAGCCATCTTTAATATTCTTTTATCTCTCTGAAATTAACCTTTACAATATGTATTAACAGAGTCTGCAAAAACATAATGCAATATTTGTGCGGCTTTTAAGTTATAAAGCGACAAATATGGCCAAATTGACGCTAACGCGGTTGCCATAAATGGGTTGCCATAAACATACCGGTTCTTCACAATTTCATTATTATTAAAAAGCGTAAAAATGCTACGGTGAGGGGCAGGGGAGTTAGGAAAAGAAATTGACAGCATAGAGGTGGACCGTAGTTTTGAAGAGAAAATTCCAGATACATTTTCGTACAACCGACCCAAAAATGCCCATTGGCCGGAGCGATCGAGGTGCGCCACCCTGTAACATGCTTCGCGGTGCCTGTTTCAACAACCGGCGTATAGCGTCTCCGTCTACGCGACGTAAAGGAAGCAACCGGAGCGACTTTGCAAACAGATCAACCTACAACTTTGGCGGTAACATGATATAGGAGGTAGGGTGCGGTAGAACCTAAACCTGCACCGCCTGTGAGCGCCTGTGAGCGCAGGATACACAAATACTGCATTATGTTTTTGCAAACTCTTTTAGTACATATTATAAAAGTTCAAAATGATGCATTTTTAGTTACAACAATATTTCACGCAAAGATAAACTATATACAGGGCAACACACTGGCAAAGTTTGAAGACCTTAGCTTTTATAGATACGGAGAAAAATATTCATTAATCCAGAGCGTTATTGCGCAATGTGCCGCGTTTGCGATTTTTTTCTGAAAATAACTATCCTAATACTCGCTGATTAATACTTTTTGTCAATCCTCTCTATGCCTAATTTGTCAGTGAATATTTCTAGACCCGTAGCCAGAACAGTTTTTTGGCGAAGCCGCCCGAAATGTCAACATCGCGCGATACGCAAAACGCGCACGTGACGGAGAAGGTGGTTGCAAATTTTTTTCGCAAAGACAAACATTTTTTTCTCGAAAACAAGGATTGGTTTGTTTAATTTTCTTGACATAAAGCCAGCAACATATATTTTTTTCATCAAAATTAAAGATGGTCACCGGACATGGTTGTTCGATCTTATCTGAAAACGCCAAATAGACCTTTTGCTAAATTACCCAAGCACCAAGGAGCATGCTGCGGGTGAAGTTACACGTGCTGCACGTGCTGGCTTCTGCAGCAGTAACTTTTCTAAAGCAAATGCCTAAAACAAATGGCATCTTGCACGCGCGTTCGTCAACGCTTTATTTCGGTTATTTAATTCGAATCTTTTATGCGCGGTAGGCGAGCGCGTGTGGCGCGTGTACATACATTCCCAGCATTCTCCTTGATGCTTGTCTAATTTAGCAATATGGTCTACTGGGACCAACGAGCTTGAATATCACATTAGCGGTAAACCTGAACCCACGCGTCCTGCAGCGGAAATGGCACCCCCCCCTCCCCCAGTGGCCGTCATCTTGCCTGTTTGCCAGATTAGTGATTACGTGACGTCAAGATAGCTGCGCCCAGAGGTGGGCCAGATCAGATTGGCCAGATCTCGGTCAGCAGATGGGCCTACTTGGGCTGTGTTCCAATCTTACTCGAATGCATCCGAGGAAGGCTTGATTCACATGCGATTCGCGATTGATGTACTCTGCAAAAAAAGCGTAGTGGAAGCTGCGGTGCTCACCGCCACACTTGCAAAATCGCAAGTAAAATCGCACCATGTGAATCGGGCTTTACTCCTGCGGATCAAGTCACGTGACAAGACAGAGCAACGCTGGATGCGGGCAGGGTTTCGAACGCCAGGGTACCGAACCTTTACCCTAGAGTGAAATCGAGTAAATTTCGAAACCCGGCCCTGCTCACCATAATCTGGCCAACCTGATGTGGCCCATTTCTGGGCGCTGCCATCTCAACGTCACGTGACAACATTAAGTTGGCAAACGGGCAAAATGGCGGTAACGGGGGGGGGGGAGCTGCCATTTTTGGCCGCTGGTTGACCGCTCTAAGTTTACTCAAGCTCGTTAATTGGGACGCTGTCAGCTTCTGCGTGCTATCAATACCCGGCCGATTGAGTCAAGGCAATCCACTGTATTCCAAAGACTTTGCCATGTCGACAATAACCGCAGTCATTAAGGCTTAGGAATGGCCACAATCCAGATACTTCATAAAAAATGCGGCGAGGTCATTACTCATGCCTTGCGATTTAAGTGAGGTAAGGCAAAGCAAAAGCCTCCTGCGCCATTCGTTGCTGACTAACAAGGGGTATCGGCGGCCGAGTGGGCTCGCACACACCAGCTCGGAGCACGTTGAGCAAAAGGTCGCGCTGGAGAACCCATAGATTCTGTTTCCCCACCCACCCCACCCCTGCCTGATTCGACCTGGATGAGCATCGTACCGGCGTGCGGTCGTGTATCACTACTGCGTGATGTACCTTAAAGACCCCAGGCTCGCGGTCGTACTGCACCGGCTTAATTGCTCATCTACATCTGGGAGAAAAGCAGCCCTTTGCGGCAGTCTAAGTTCTAGGTTGAATAAACATACACACACCCCAATTTGTTTTTGCTGACAAACGCGTCCGATATTGCAGCGACTATGACATATTATTTCAAGCGAGCGACGCTAGCTCGAAGGGGCACCGCCATGTTTCCCCGCGTCCTTATGGCGCGTTCACACTGGCAGCGGATACGCAAATGCTAAGCGGATCCGCGCGTTCTGGACCGAAAAGCGGCTAAGATCGAGCGGTTGGAGCGTTGTTTTTGCCAACCGCTTCGGGACCGATTTCTCCCAACCGCTTTCGCGAACCGCGAAGCGGCAACCAATCGCGACGCAACCAACGTCACGTCAGCGACTGACGTGATGTTGGTAGCTTCCGAAACAAGATGTCACCTGTCGCAGGTGAGGCGTCCAATGCGCTGGAGTCCTATAGCGTGACAGGCACAGCAGACAAATCAACGAAGAAACGTGATGTTCACATCCGTCACTTGAATCCGCAGCGAAAAGAATTGGATAAGGATGGCTAGTTGGGCTAGTTGGTTTTGCATCATGGTGTAATACGCCAATACAACAAAGACAAAAACGAAGGGAGAACTGACTCGTAATATTACTGGGCTTGGTGGCGGTGATTTGGTTCGGGCAAGAGTTCGTTTATTACTTTGGGTGCCACAGCCCGAAGCTCGCTGCCTTGTTATTCTTGGCCCGTGGAACGTCGGAACCCGCCCCTGATTGAGCTTTTGTATCCCCTAAGACAGTCGCGTGAACTATTGAAAGCTTTCGTCACCGTGCATGACCACCACGAAAGCCGATAGAGACGTCGTGAGCTTGATTGCGTAGCCAACGCGCTACCGCGGAGCTGGAAAAGTACCTGCGCTAGCTCGACCTGTAACGTTTACTACTACCAAAATAAATAAAGGGAACATAGTCAAGAAATGAAGTGTACGAACCAGACGATGCTGAGGTAATCCATGCGTCGTTTATTTGAGCTTAATGTCAAACAAGCAGTAGACTCGATCGATGTGCGAGTGACGAGAGGAGAGTCCGCCACCAACGAAGCCACGACCGGCTATGGCACCCCGAACACATTCCCGCACTCCGGTCCACCCCACCTCTCACAACTTTGAAAATGATAAGAGCGAACAATGAGGGGTGAGAACTGGCCCTTTGCAAACTATGTCAGCTATTCATGCGGGAAGGGTAGTGGCTTTCTCGGGCTGTCAGGGCGCGCTCGATATTGGTGGCTTCGGTTACAAAACCATTGACAGTCGTCGGGGGATTGCGTGCCAATACTCCGAAAACTTCACCCTTCACGCCACGCATGAGAGCGCGAAGTTTCTTCTCCTCGGCGGCCTCCGGATCGGCCCGGGCACTTAGACGCAGGACATCTTCGACAAAGCTTGTCACGCTTTCGTTGGGGCCCTGCACCTTTGTTCGAAGAAGGTGCTCCGCTTGCTGCCGACGGTGGTAGTTGATGAACGTCCGCTTCAGTTCGGTGGCGCATGGCTCCCACGAAGCAAAGGAGACTTCGTGGTTCTCGAACCAGTGCCTCGCGGTGCCCTCAAGCGCGAAGTAGAGGTTCTGAAGGTGGTTCTCATCCGTCCATTCGTTATGGCAGGCTACACGTTCATAATGATGCATCCAGTCCTCTACGTCTTCGTGAGCTTCACCGTGAAAGGGCGTCGGAGCGCGGGGAATGACGGGCAGGATGACGACGGGTGGTGTAGTCATCGTGCGGTCCGCTTCTTTGGCTTCTTTGGCAGGGGTCCCGATTCCGGGAGCTGGTCTTCGGTACAGTGGCTTGCTCGGGCACTAGAATCTTCTGCGAAGGGTAGCCGCCCGGGGCTGAGCACGTCACTTGGCCGGCGTGTCTTCGGAGGGGTACGATTTACGGGCATAGACTGGAATACCCCGCACCACCACCAAAATGTTACGGGTGGTGACCAAAAGAACAATAAATAAAAAGGAAGAAATAAACGTTTAATGTGGCGAACTTGTGCCCAAAAATAAAGGAAACAAACGATAACAGCAGAGAGTCGCGGGCATCGAAGTCGGCGTAACAGCAGAGTCGAGCGCTGGGGCGAGACTGACTGCAGATCGCCACGCGCAGCCCCTTATGTACACGCGTTGGCTTCTGGAACAATCGACCTACAAGGTTCGGCGACTATACTTCGTTACAGCTTAGGTCCGAGCACGGCCGATGTTATGAGCCGAAGGGCGAATCAAACAGCGAAAGAGGCACAACGTCATGACGTACTCTCTGCCGTCTCTCTGTGGGTGCTCCTCCGCCGGCTAGTCCTATCAAGCGCAGAGAGCGCGCCATGACGCTGCGCTTTTTGCGCTGTTTGATTGGCCCTTCGGCTCATAACATCGTCCGCGCTCGGACATAAGGTGAAACGAAGTATAGAGCATTCGCACCTCGAACGAGCAACGAAGTTCTCGAATGTACCAGCACATTAAATCGCAAGAATAAATAAAGACGCGTCACCCCCAGGAATCGAACCCTGGCTCTTCGCATAGGAAGCAAGCACGATAACCGTTAGGCCGCGGCCGCGCTGCCTACTGGCCAGCTGCGCGCGCGGCAATATCTGATATGGCAGGCCTTCGGAGATTGAAAAACGTTGCATGGTGTTTGACGAGGCCTCCAATCCCATCGCAGGCGTTTTTGCCATGCCCAGTAGCTGAAAATAGCCATTTGATCGACAGGTGCTTGATTTTAGTGAACTCATGAAGTTGACACCGGTTTTTACAATGACTTGCCGCACCTTCAGGGATGTACGTCACGTGCGCGTACAGCGGAGAAACGTCCTGAAGCCACTTTTGAATTTTCGCAATATGCATGGGCGGAATTATGACTGGTGTCATCACTGATTAGGGCGCAGCTACGAGTTCCTTCCCTAGCTGTCACCACGCATGTGAAGATCGAAACTTGCGTCTTTTTCCAGTGATATAACTGAACTTCCTCAGGCAGCACAAATGTCCAGTTTTCTGCGAAATCAAAATGGAGCAGGACAGTACCTTTCTCTAGGAATTGTTTTGCTTTACTTATTGCTTTGTCCATGCTCGCGTTGAATATATTTTTGCTGCACCAATTTTCTCAAACACTCTGGAAGGTGTTCCACAAACGTAACAGGATTCACTTATTTTTTATCGGCTCTCCTTTCTCCCAGGCTGCGTACAACACTTCATCATCATCATCTGGGATTCGGCCAGGCGCAGTAAGAGCTTCAGCTGCTGGGCATGAGCTGCACTGGCCGAGAAAACACTTTGTAGATGGAAGGTCGCATATGGTCAGTTCACGAAGGTCTTCAGCACTTCTTATTTTTTGCGTGGCTTTTTCTAAGGCACAAACAGCTAGCTTGATGTTAGTGCAGCACGTGCACACGCAAACTTCGTGCCAAGATGTATACTCCACCCAATTTGGCCTCAATGAGTAGAACTTGGTGAGCCCAATGGCCTTTAAAGGTAAGCCGCCTTGAACAACCGGGAAGTTTCACGAATAGACCTAGTCGTAAAACGTTTTGACACGTATTCTTTCTGTCCCTTTGAAATGGTGCCAATAACGTCCTTTTTGTTCGTGCTTCGTTGGGAGCAGTTGATTTTATCTTTAGTGTAGTAACTCAGGGCCGCCTGAACGTCCTCTAGGCTCAGCCTCATTCTTGCGTAGGGGTCAAGAATTGACCACACTCCGAGTGCTCTCTTGGTTCTGTCTCGCTGATCAGGTGACGAGTTGCTGAAGAAAATATCTTTTGAATCTGTTGGTGGGAGAGATTCCTCGGTAGCAAGGTCAGGAGACGGCATTGGTTTTGGTACGAATCATAAGAATCGAACCCATCTCTCAGTTTTCTGAACAACTCCGGAGAGACGTTGCAGCTTTGTACCGAGGCTCTAGGCTGCTCCGTCTCTCCGTATGCTGCAATGAAGCTTGATGCAATTTTTTTTAACGAGAACGCTCTCAATCTTACTCTGCTTCCTCCTCCGCGACAATGCTTCCGCGACTATGCGATTTTAAGTCAGTCCGTGATTTTATAGGTTGTATGTCTGGTGACTGAACGAATCCGTCGAGATCCCTGACGGCTGCTTCCTAAGGAACAAAAGTGTCGTCAGGTTCAAAAAATACAGCACCCGTACCAAAGCCCATCTGGTGCTCCTGTAGTAAGTGCTGTACATGAAAAATCGCGTGCTAAAGGACAACGCAAAGGTGACATCTTTGCGTTGCCTTTCCTCCCAGAACTTTGCATATGCACGTCGTCTAGGATTCGAAGATCGTTCGAGAAGCTGAATAATTCCCCCAACGTTTCTGTAAAACAAAACAAAAACAAAAAAACCAAAAACAAGCTGAAGTGGGAAGTACTTTAAGAACATGGTACTTAAAGTACTATTTCAAGTAGGATTAGAAAACTAGTACTTTAATTTAATTACATTCTCTAAGCATGTACTTGTACTTTACTAATGTATTTTTTTTCTGGTAATTTCTGTAGAAAGTAAAATTCCCGACTTTAAAAAATTTTCCCCAAATTTGGAAACAAAAAATGGCGTATCGTCATGTAAAAACGCGCTATCGTCTTTTGATACGTCATCTGGTCATTTCTCTGAGTGAAGTAATGTCGGCTATAAGACCGATAAAAATAAGGGCCTTATAAGTGTATTGTGTTAAATAGTTCGCCAGCGAGAGAAAAACAACTACTCCGTGGCGACTTGACTTTATTCAATATTTGTCGCCATTTGCGAAAAAAACTGATGCTCCTCCAATTACCCCTGGAGCAATGCGTACCAGATAAAATAAAGTAAAAAAAACCGCTATGGAAGGGCTTAAAAAAAGATTGTGTTAAAATTATTTGTACTTTGGTTTAAAGGTATGTTGTATTTGCTGTACTTTATACTTCAAGTACATTGCGCCCGGAATACTTGCGATACTTGAAGTACATAACCTCTATTTAACTTTGTACTCTACTTCATCTACTTTTTAGATGGAACACTGTAAACGAGCAAACACTGTCTGCAAAATCAAGCTCAGGCAGTGCTAAACCTCAAAGTAGAAATTATACATCCGCAGTACATCACTGACCAGAAAACAAAAAATACAAAACAATTAATCACACAGACACGGAACCAGCTATTAAAGCATCCGTGTGAAAACACAAGCCGCTTTATATTTGGCTAGCAGAATTCCGCTAACGAATCAAAACATTTGCGCACTTTCTTGTTACTATAAAAAATATAAAAGTAACTTCAAAAGTAATTCGCTACTTCGTTACGGTAGTTAAAAATTTACTGAACTACTTTCCATTTGAGTAATCTCTATTCTACTCAAAATACTTTTGAGGCCAATACTCAGTTACTTAACTCAATTACTTTTTTGAGTAACTTGTACATCTCTGGTGATGCCTACCTTTTTGCGCAATTACGCGTCGCCCGATCGCTTCCCGCGTAATAAACCTTGTTTCCTGAGCCGTCTGTTTTTTTTTTTTAATTTCTCTCTTTCTTTTAGCTCGTTTAGAAATTACATAATATCTTTCTCGATAAGAAACCGTGTTTGTGCGGATAAAGACTCGTTTTTACGACAGTATATCCACGCATGACGCCTTCCCACGTGCGCTCTCCCGAGGCGCCCGGCCCGATCCGATCGGCTTCCACCGTGACGTCACGGGAAGAACGCTCCGACCTCGGCCAGCCTCGGCTCCGAAGATGTGGGACAAATAGACGGGCGAGGAAGGGGGCGAGGAATTGTGCCCGCGGCAGCAGCCCGACTTGATTTGGCCAATCAGGTCGTCTCTGCGAGGGAACGCTGCTTGGTCTGCTGGCACTTGGTCCTCGTCGAGCAGATACCCGTTTTTGTGTGCGTCCCTTATCCCTTCCAGTCGCTCGCAATGAATTCGGTTGATACGCCCGCCGTCTTACGGGCATTTCGAGAGAGACATTCTGGCCGAAGGCGTTTCCAGAACCGGCGAGAGGTCTGGCGCTCAAGACTCCGAGTGCGCGGGTTCACCGACTCTGGGAAGGCCCTCGGTCTGAAGGGAAGGCTCGTGAAATTTGCGGGGGAGTCAGAATGCCTCGGCAGCGCGCACCGTTCGTCAGGAAGGCAACCAACGCTCACGACGAAGCTTCGGGGGGGGGGGGGAAACAGCGCCTTTCATACTTCATTCTGCCGGATGCCGTCTACTACATGCAGAAAGCGTCACGGACGGATGGGAGGTTACATGTAAATCGTTGTCCAGCTCAAATAAAGCTGATGTATGTTGTTTTTTTCATAAAAAAACGAAAGCCGTTTACAAGTCCCTGTAACGCCGAATTAGAGCGCAGCTCTTGAAGAGGAGGATGGAAGGGTACTGAGGGGAGCGTATACCTCTCCTTCTTACCTCCTCATCCTGCCTGCTACTCCTCCTCCCTCCTCCTCCTCCTCCTCCTCCTTCTCCCCCATCCTTCAACCTCCTCCCCTCGTCTCGGGGGATCACGTGACCTCGGGGGCGGGGGGGGGGGGGGGTCACGTGACCTCACGGCCGACGCCGACGCCGCTCAAGCCGGAAACGGGCGCCTAAGAGCTGCGCTCTAAAAAGTTGCCTTCAGAGAGATCCGGGGGGAAGGGGGGGGGGGGGAGGGGCTTAGGTTCGGCTTTCGAAAAGCACGGCGGAAGATTCCAAGTATGCACCTGGGTCTCGCCAACCCGCCGTCTCCATCCGCACAATAATGTCCGTCTATACTATGGTCAGCGTCACCATGATAACGGCACACGCCACCTTCCGAACGCCGTCTGCTAAAGAGAACGCGGCACCGCTAGCCGAAGTTGGACGTGCCGTTGTGGAGGTCGACGCTAAGTAGTCGTCTTGCGAACCCTTGGCGGTTCCGATGAGGTTTCGGTCCACGTCCCCGGCTGAGAATAGAGAGTTGTAGTAGACCAGAGCCGTGTATAGAGAGACTTTGGTCAATGGGAGAACCGGGCAGAGCCAAGGTGTGCACCAGACGCAGAAAGAGGGCTTGACATGCTCTCTTGACCAACCAGAAGCCGAAAGAATCCCCTAGCGGTGGTAGCCAGAAACAGTTTTGGTCATTTTAATCAGCGCGTAAGAGTTAAATGTAGTGACCCTTCACGGTTGAAAATAGGGTGCACGTGATGTTTCGATCATGATCATGCAGAAAGATGTAAGAAACGAACGTGGCCGCTCAAGTCTGTTTTGCTCGGGCAGAGTGTGAACGCTCGGAAGGCAGATTCCCGACCCTCGGCGCCTGTCGTACGGATTATGTCGATCGTTCCGGTATTCGCGCTCTTCCACCATGGTTTTGGATGACCGTGATTGGAACATCACGTGCACCATAGTTTCAGTCACCGAGAGGTACTCCGACGGACTTATTCATTTCATTTCTCGGGACCACCGCCAGGGTATTCTTTCCGGCTTCTGGTTGGCCAGGTTCGAATTTGTGAAGACGCCCCAGAACACGCCCAGCCCTATTTCGGCCAGTGGTGCCTTTTCATTTGCCTCCTCTACTTCCCAAATAATGGCCAAACTCTCTCGATATACGACTCTGTATCGCTCTAAGCCCCTCTACCTCGTTGAAGTTTCCACAGCACACTAGCGACATTTGAAACTCTAGCGTACATTATAATAACTCTATGGTACAAATTTGCGCCTCTCAAACTGTCGCATGTGTAGAAACGTGCCTGCTCTGGTTCCGAACGTGATCACGAAAAAAATAGAAAGAAACAGCTAAAATGTTAACACCGTCGTAGTACAGGTACAGCTAAGACGCGTCTGCTAAGGAGAGACGCCGTTTCACGCGTTCCAAAATAACAAATGGGTAAATATAAAAATCCGTTGAGACTCTAGATATTCTGGCGTCACCACACAGATCTAGGAGACGCGTACCCTAGCGGTGGTCGCATGAATCCCGCATTTTCGATTGTTTTATGGCGTTGAATCTAGCCGCTTTTGGACGTCAAAAGGCGTTTTTCTGTTTTCAGCACGTCAAAAAAGTCAACAGAAGCTGGGCGAGGGCGCCACAAGTAGTGCGAGGCCCAATCAGGTGAGCATGTATTTCCCAAAGAGGTGGTGCCACAGTTTGTTCAAAGCTGCAGCGCAGGAGGCCTATTGCGAGATCAGGTGCGTACTTGAGCTCTTTTTCCGTGCTTTACAATGGCCGCAACGTGAACAAAAGGTGTTCAGAATCAGGACTTAACGCACATGAGTGATTTTCTCCACCGCCTAAAGGCTGAACTCCATGGGACGAATATGCTGCGAATAACCGACGAAATTTGCCCCGCGGCTTTTGCTCGGCGCGTGGAATCAACACAGTGGTTGCTATGTCGCGCGCAAAGCGAGCGTGCCGTCGGGCGGCGTTCGCCAGTTATTCGTCGCATAATTCGTTCCGTGGAGTTCAGCCTTAAAGGAGCGATGCAACAATTTTTGTACTTTGCGCAAATACCGCTTAGAACGGATCCCTGACGTTAATGACCTATGAAACACGCGTTCGTTTTTCACCCCACGCAAAAGAAGGCCCAGAAAAAATTAAAGAAAAACGAGCAGCGTTTACCCCCTCAACTCGCAGCCAGAACAAGCGTCCACGTGATCTGGAGCCGATTATATGCCGCCAATATTGATCATAGCCACGCGCTGGGGTTGGCAAAGCACAGGACACGCGCTGGGTTCCAGACATTGTTATGGCTCGGCTATTGTCGTCGTTGCAGCGATTGGACACGGGCCACTACCCGAATGCTTCTCGAGCTTGTAATTATCAAGAGCCCAAATTGAGTGCCCGCGCAATGCTCGGGTCCAATCTATGAACCGCATTCAAATATCGTCACTTGGGTGTACTGCGATCCCCGCGTTACGTCATCAAATTTTGCAAAAAGAGATTAAATGAAAATGATCGCTTTTGTCCTTGAAATTACACCGTAACAAAGGAGTTTCTTGGCCAGTGGCGTTGCGTGCGAGTATCCTTGAGTCCCACTAGTGCCAGTGAACTCGTGTAAAGTGAAAAACATTCCAATTGAATATCGTTGCACCGCTCCTTTAATATATTGACCAGTTTTACACGAAAAACGTACTTGTTTGGACATTCGACGTCTGGTTTTAGGGGTGAAGCTCCTTAGGGGCAAGCCATGTCCGTATGTTCGTCCGGCGTCCAGTGCTCGTGCTCCTGCTCGTAAGCTCACGTGCTCACGTGCTCGTGTAGGGCAAAAAAAACCAAAAAAATTATTAAAAAAAATTATGAAAAAAATATGTTTGCACAGTCGACAGGATTCGAAACTGTGTGGGGAAACCTCAATGGATTTCTATACTTCGTTTCAGCTTGGGTCCAGACGCAGCCGATGCTACAAGTGCGAGCTCCGGGCTTCCAGCGTCCCTGCCAAGCACGCGCGCTCGTGCAGTACAGGCACTGTTCAGGGCCACACGCTCGTGCTTGTAGCATCGGCTGCGTCTGGACCCAAGCTGAAACGAAGTATAGTCCATCGCCTTAACCACTCGGCCACGACTGCGGGGCGAGTAGGGGGCTCTGAGATGTGGTAGTAACTCAAGAGCTGGGGATGTCATGGATGAAACGTTGCATGTAGCCGCTCAACGTCTATACAGGAGAGGGCGCTGCGGTCAAATGCGTATATTATCGCGTTAAACTTTGCATGCATTGGCCCAACGATTATAGACGAGAGGGCGCTGCGGTCAAATGCTCAAGTGCGTATATGACCACGTTCCATACCACACATTCTCTTTCTGACATGGATGAAAACGAACGAAAGGCTCGGCATGCTGGGGCTCAGCGTCTACGCAGACAAGTACCACCACAGCTTCGCCCCAATCAACGTCATTCACCACGTGGAGATGCGGTCAATTTTCCCCACTGAATCACGGAGCTGAAGTACCAAACTGCCCTCCCCGTCAAAATTGTATGACTTTATCATCATCGTCTGCATCGTTCCTGCCCATTCATTACTGAGACACCGACTCGTGGTTGTTTCAGGCCTTACTCGATGCTCCAAGAAAAACTACTCAGCACATTATAGAGAGAAATCAAAACACGCGCTATAAAAACCAAATCTTACTACCACTGTAGATTTCGCCGCTGAAAGATCTATGCGCACGGGCTAGCCTAAAACGAAAAAAAGGCTGCCCACACTATATCCTGCCACTGCCACAAATCGACCCGTATTTTTTTTTTATTCTTTGAATATTTGAAAATTTAGTGAAAGGATATTTCGACTTTTCCGCCGGTCGGCGCATCCGTTGCAATTTTAGCAACGTCCACAAAAAAAAAAAAAAAACGATACGCATTTCGAAAAATAATTTCTCAAATTTCCCAACGTGTGATTACATGTGAGTCGTGCAAAGAGAATCTGGGGAAGTGTAATGAATGGCGGGATACTTTTTTTCCTAATTTACGTTCGAATATGAGGGGGGAAAAAACGTTGTTTATTAGGATGTGTTTTGTAGAAAAACAACAAAAATTTACTGAGAGCCGTGTGCGCGCATACGTGCAAAGTCTCGGAGAAATCGCCCGAACGAAGAAAATGCGATCGCGTGGCGCCTTCGAAACGACGCTCTCGATCAAGTTTACCAGCTCCGTATGTAAAACAAACAAAAACAACTAAGGGAAAGTTATATTTCGTAAAAGTAAGAAATAATAATATATTCATATTGTGTAATAATAAAGATAAAAAAATTCAAACTGCATTCGTCATTAGGGTTTCCTATATAAGAGGCAGATTCGTTTTCCTATTTGTGTTGGGGCATTTATCCCTGCTACTGGATTCGCACTGCTCGCTCGTCTAACACTCGAGAACTTTGAGAGTGCAAATTGGCGCCCTAAAGATTGGGGATGTGATCCTTCTATCTTATCTCTCTTATTTGGTTCAGCAAAAACAAAATCGCGCGCTGGGGGTTTTTATTATGCAGCACTCGCACACCGCAGCCAACGAAATTCGAATGTTGTACGCATATTGAGCGTACAAGCCGAGGCAATGTTGTTCATTTTCGCACTCGTATTCAAAACTTTTCAGCCCCATTTTGAGTAAAGGCGGCACCATTTGCATAGCGGAGAGAAAGGGGAAAAACAACAAAAACAATAAGTACGATGGGCGTAGGAACACCGCGCAGGAAAAAGCGGGGGCAATCGTCAAAAAAGACCCGACGTGTGTTTGCAATCAACAAACATATACGGCGATATGCCTTCGAAATAAAGTTGGCGACTTCGGGCGCATTTCGGTATAGACCTTTCTGTTCGCTCCCAAATGTTTTTTTTTCTTCTATGCGTGGCTTGTGTTATAACATTTTGTCTTTGGCACACGTTCCACACGCCGTCGCTTGCATTGAAATGGGTCTTGGTTTTCTCATGTCCGACCCTTTAATATATATATATATATATATATATATATATATGTATACAGAACGTGACCAATGATGTACTAGTACTTCCCGCTGTCCCTCCACAGAAATACGAACAACATTCAGCATAACACTGAAGGCTCACATAAAGAAAAAAACACGTCATGCCTATGTTGCAGTCGAAGTTGCCTTATACCGAAATAATAATAATAGTAATAATAGTAATAACAATAATAATAAAAAGTGCAAGATTCAAATGTGGCCGAGGCGTCAATTTGCATAGAAGCCTCCGGCTCCGTCCAATAGGACTTTGAACCACTTGATCTTTCGCGCCTCGTGGAGAGAAAAAAAAAAGAAAGAAAAACAACGTAATCTTACATTCTCGACTCGAATAAAAAGAAAATGCGCTCGCACGCTCGGTCCTATGTAAATCTAGAAATAAGCATATAATAGCGCACGCACATTTGATACGCAAAAAAAAAAAAAATTCCCGCAAAAAAATGGAAAAGTGTAAAGGACGAAGAGTAGGCGTATTTCGGACAGCAAGTTTTGGAGCCCCGCTGCTGCGTATGCAGATGAAAAAGAGACTTGCGGGGCTGCAGCGTCGCTCTGTGTGTGGAAGGGGAGAGACGGCCGAGAGTCAAGATGGTGGCCTTTGCGAGCGTTTTTCTTACAGTCAATTCAAGCAACCAGGTCGAACGACGACAACCCTCTCCACTTTACCGAGGCTGCCGGAATTTATTCGATGCGGTGCCGCCGCGAAGCACCAGTATCGGGTATTGCATATGAAATTGGCGCGGGTTCGCAGCGCAGCGGCCCGACCCGCCAAACCCTCGGAGCCGCCGCATTTTTACCCCGCCCTCGTCGCATGCATGTTGTTACTCGCGGGGGATCCTCCGTTTGAAATGCAGCCTCTCTTTTTGCTCCCAGCAGCGAATATGCTCTCGCGATGCTCGCCGAGAGAGATGGAAAGGACCCGCATGTTTGCCAGATCCTCGGCACCAACACGTTTTCGGGGTTTCAAAGAGTCCCTCTTTGTGTTTTCGAATTTTTCTTTCGGCGTTGCGGGGACCGAGGAGAGAGACCGCAGATCGAGCGCGGCCCTGGGTCGAGAAAGGGTGCGTTCGTTCGACCACGTTGTTGCGTGCGAGGACAGCTTCCTTCGAGCGGGAAGGGAGGCCCGTATCCGTAGTTCTGACCGGCCGCCGGGAACAACCTCCGCGCCGATCCACGGGAGCCCCGAAATGCTGCCGCTGAACGTTCTTTGGTGCTCACAGCTAGGGATCGATGGTCAGGCGCGGTCGTGCCGAGTCCCGCAAGAGCGAAAAATCCAAACCACCGACAATCACACGCGACGCTTCCTTGGCGCGCAGGTTATCGGTACTCGTGAAGTACGGACGGCAAACCTGCCGGACTCGTCGGTTGTTTGTCGCTCTAGTTGGACTCGGCCGCGTCAAGCCGCTGTTTTGGTACAAAAGACTCGACTCGAGATACATTTGCGGACAGGCGTGTTCGAATGCTTCGTGCGTGCTCCGAACCTGCCTGCGGACAGTTTCTGGAGGACGACCGCCGTGTCTGCAGGCTCGTCTTACGAGAGTGCGCTTCTCAGGAGAGTGGCACCGATCACGAGTGCGGTGGTCTCGTCGCGCGGTCACCGCTCTGCGTAGACCACCGCAGCTCCATCGCAGCGCTCTATCGTGAGATAGAGCGATGCGAACAAAGCGTCCGATTTTGTTGCGCATACGTTTCAGCTGCAGTCAGATAGTACGCGACGCGGCGCTCGCAATTGCTGCTTTGGCGATTGTTTCCGAGTTGGTCGATCACAAAAGGAGGAGACCTCGCTGGGAGCGGCACGAGCCGGGACACTCGGAAAGCCAGCCGTTGTGCTCAATCGTCGGGCTTTGAAAGCGACGGCTCCAGGGAACAGATACTGCTCGTGGGTACACGCCCTGCACGCACTCGTCTTTTCGAGATGTATTCCGAGTAAAACCAAAGCTGGTTCGCACGTTTGTGTGGGTTGCGTTGGCAGTAACAGAAACGACAGTTACGACCGAGGCATCGGAACAACTGTTGGCCGTACACAACGTGGCGAGCGATGCAAGTCGTTAAGTAGTCACGCTTCTTTCGATCTGCTGGTTTCTATCGTTTTGGTTGCTACGAACGCAATCGTTGCAAATGTGTGCACCAGCCATCGACGAAAGCACGTGCAAAGTTAGACGTTACTGCTGCAGATGCCAACAATGTGACGTCGCGTGTAGCTATTACCAGCATGCTCCTTGGTGCTCGGGTTACTTCGTTTCAGCTTGGGTCCAGACACAGCCGATGCTACAAGCACGAGAGTGGGGCCCTGAACAGTGCCTGTACTGCACGAGCGCGCGTGCTTGGCAGGGACGCTGGAAGCCCGGAGCTCGCGCTTGTAGCATCGGCTGCGTCTGGACCCAAGCTGAAACGAAGTATAGGTATGAAGTATTCGCTCCTTCTCTTGCGAGTTGAAACGTGGTGGCGCCACTGTGAAAAGAGTTCCCAACCACTTCCGGTTTTGAACTATACTTTGTTTCAGCTTGGGTCCAGACGCAGCCGATGCTACGAGCGCGAGCGTGTGGTCCTGAACAGTGCTTGCATTGCACGAGCACGCGTGCTTGGCAAGGACGCTGAAAGCCCGGAGCTCGCGCTTGTAGCATCGCCTGCGTCTGGACCCAAGCTGAAACGAAGTATAGACGTCGGGTTTCGCAGTATTTTCGAAAAGAAATATATACGCTATCTTTCGTAAATGGCCACTTATAGCACTGTCAGATTTAGTTCCCTCTTATGATAGAAGAATGATGAGTTAAAAATAAGAAAATATACGTGAACCGGAAGTGTGCCGGGGCTACGCAATAGATGGCGCCACTGCGTTTGTTGTTTAATGAAAAAGGGCGAGTAGTATCAAATTCGCAGCACCAGCGAAGGGTACGAAAGGTGCCCCACAAAAATCGGGAGTCAGCGTGAGAGAAATAATCAAATCGTGTGGCTGGGATCCCCCAGTATAGGGTGACAAACCGAACCCGTTCTTGAACCGAAGACCGGATAAGAAACGTTATTTATGACAATACATTAACAAAACTGAAAATCAAAGTAGAATATTTGATAATCGAACCAGAACCACACGACAATCTAGTGTGGCGGTAACCGGTTCCCTCGAAAACACTGCGGCAGTAACTGGGAATTGGATCGTGGGCCGCTGACGGTGTTTTTAATGATCATAGCGCAAGGTCAGGTTCAACTTTCGCGGAGTGAGGAACGCAGCATCCTTTAATCGCCCTTCTTAACAAAATAATTGTAACACTCAGTTTAAGGCCAAGTCACACGCTTCTAGTCGTCGCAAGGACAGAGGCTTCGTCGTCATTTCAAGTGGGACGCTGGATCGTGCAGAAGCTTCTGTGGTCACAACTTGGCCTCGGTGGAGCCCACGTCCCTCGCCTGATGGCCGACGATCAGGTCTTTCTATGCAACGAGTAATGCACGTCAAAACCTTAAAAGCTTAAATATAAAAAATCATCAAAAACTGTTGCGCTCGCGCGCAGTGATGTTTGAGCCCCCCCCCCCCCCTTGTCTGGAAAGAAAAGCCCGCCCTTTTGCAAGTCTAAAAAGTCTGCGAATGCATTTTCCTGCAGAACACAGAAACAGCCAATCACGTTGAACCGTAAAGGCTCCCAGCGAATGGCGAAGTTCCAAGTGCAATTAGATCGAGAAAAAAATGCCGGGACATAAACGTCACGCTCATTTTCCACTTCGGATTTTTCATTTGTCTAATCCTATTCGCGGTTCTTGGTGGGGGTCCTTCTTTGACTCGCCATGATTGGCTGCCTCCGTGCAGGAGTGGGAGCTCGCAAATCAGCGGAAACGAGAACTGGGTCGCTCTGTTTATCGCAATGATGTCGCCTGTCCATCGAGTAGTCGGCAACTGAGCGCGTACGATGGGAACATTTACATTCCGAGGACAGTGAGTTTCCAGAAGTCTCCCCAGAAAGCCCTTCGGCACCCGATGCCCGAAAATAAGGCGGGCGTTTTCTACGGCGCAATCTCGTTGCGGCTCCCAAGCTCAGCGTCGGGCGACGAGAGGCCCGAAGGCGAGGCTGTCGTTTATTCGGGGACGCGGAGCCCACCTCGACTCCTGCCAAGACCAGAGGGGCGGGAAAAAGCGGCGGTAGCCCAAACGAGGGCGCGCTACCGGAAGGACAAGATGCGTAGTCGGAGATCGGGCGCCGCGAGGAAGGGGAAATGCCAGCCGCCCGAATTGAATCACGGTCCCTCTCGGCGCTCGCCGGGTTCCCTCGGACGAGGCCCGAGTGCGCGGGGGAGGCAGCGCTGTCCAAAACGAAAGATCTAGCCGACCCGTTCGCCTGATTCAATCTTCGGGGAGGAGAGCGGCCGGGGCCTCGAAAGTGGCGCCCTCCCCTTTTTCCTTGTATCCTGCCAAGCCAATTTTGGGCAATCGTTGACGCCGCCGGCCTCCGCTTACTGTCCACGTCTTCAAAACGGGGCTTGGGCCGGGGTCGCCGCCTCCTCGTAGAGCGGCCTTCGCGGGTCCCCGCGGCTGCAGCGTCGGGGGCTCCCGCGGAGCTGTCCCCGGAAAGCAGCCGGTTGGATGCCGCCGATTGTGTCGCCTCAGCTCTCTTTCGAGAATCGGTTAAGAACACCGGAGATTCGTTTTAACTTCTTTGCTCTTGTTCCGCCGACGGGAGAAATTTGATTCAATCGTGCCGCAGTTTCTGGGAGCGAGAATTGATTCTTCGGCTCCATGTTTAATTTTAGTTTTTGGTTCGGTGAGTTCGTGCTCTTATAAGGGCTTAAGTTTGGGAGGCGTTCACCTTCGAACCTCTCGTCGCATGTGGTCGCATTAAGCGGAATAATTAAGAGACTACCGGATAGACTAACCTCCCAAAAGCTTGCAGCCTCTGTAGGTGGCCTCTGTTACGGTGGCTGGAAGGGGAGGCATCGGCGCGCGAGAGAAGGAGCAGCCGGTTTGGATGAACCGGCTGCTACTTCTCGGCTACAATGGGATCAGTTCTTCGCTCGCGTGCGCTGCGATTCGGCTGCTTTCTTGCTCCGAGAGTAAGTATCGCGTGCGATATGTGCGGCTTAAAATTCCTTGGAAAGTTGTTGATTTTGGCCATGTGGTTAAAGTAACATGAGAATGAACCTGCCGACGCTTTTGTCGTCGTCGTCGTCAAAGGCGAAGAAGAAGAGTTTATTATTATTTTTTTTGGAGCGCAGCTCGTCCGGCGTCCGTTTTCGGCTTCAGCGGCGTCGCCGTCTCCGTCGCCGTCGGCGTAACCGTGAGGTCACGTGACCCCCTCCCCCCCCAGGTCACGTGGCCACGGGGGTGGAGGCGGAGGAGGATCAGGAGGAGGGAGGAGGAGAGAGGAGGAGTAGCAGGCAGGATGAGGAGGTGAGGAGGAGGGAGGAGGGGTATACCCTCCCTCAGTACCCTTCCCTCCTCCTCCTCAAGAGCTGCGCTCTAATTCGGCGTTACAGGGAGTCGCAAACGGCTTTAATTTTTTCCTTCTCGCAGAAATGTACCTCGTGGTGCATCCGGAGCAAAGCAGCGTGCTTGCCGTTTTGCCATCGCGGCAGTCTGGGCGGATGGGGCAATCTTTCCGGGAAGAGAACCACGCACGAGAACATCTAGTGATGCGAGGGAGCCTTTCCCGGTGCGGCGTCTGCAGTAGACATTTCGGAGTCGATGTGCGTGCCTCCTATTGTCGTCAAAATATACTAGAGCGCCGCCGCCACGGCCTCCGAGGTTTTTCTCGCGCTAACTGCTCGAGAAAACGCGCGAAAAATTTCGGAGGCCAGGCCGCCGCACACGGAGCAAGCTGCGCCATGCTCATACTTCCCCTTCTTGTCACCGTACCCCTGTTGCGGCAAAGCGGACATTTCTTAACGAAGATTGAAGAAAAACGCTTTATAAAGTAGCGAAAAACTACTTCCTTCAAAACCAGATATCTTTTTTTTATTGCGGGTTCCATCTTTCCTTTTGCAACCTACCAGGACAATAAACGCAACTTTGAAGAATTGTAAATGTAACTTACGAGCACGACGCGTTGAATTTTAAAAGCGATCTATTTTGTCATAAAATACATCGTTATTCTTTCCTATTCTTTTGCACTTTTTATTGGCTCGCGTGCCGTCGGCATTGATGCATGCTAAGTACGATGAATGCCTATATACAGATCGAAGGCGTAGTTTTTCTCGTAAACTATATACGTCTATGATCATATCGACAATACTATGTAAAAGCTAGTAGTAGGAATTCGAAATCATATTTGCCTCCATTAACCATTGGTAAATGGTTCATGTGGACCACTGGGCATCGCACGTCATACATACCCAAAAATTGAAATACATGATATACCAAAATTTCCTACGGACACGACTTCCCTTCTGAGATACTTTATCGAGAGCGAGTAATTTTTATTCCGATCGTCAAACTCCCTGTCTAGAGTAGCATCCTCTCCCCTCCTTTTTTTCCCGTGTAAATGTACGCTTGCCAATCACAATGATTAAACTTAAAAAGGAAACACCTCGCTCCAATCTTTCTTTGCCGGCGGCTCGAGTGAAAGCAGATAAAAAGTCTCTTTGTAGATAAAAATAAATATGAGCGTCGGATAAGAGGAACGTCGTCTGCCCGATAGTCGACAGAACGCGAAGATTGCGAGGGAGGAAGGAGAGAGAGAGAGGAGGAGGCGCAAATTGGGTTCCGCTATTGGGTCTCGTCGTGAGGCCTGATCGAGTCAATGAAGGTAATTTTGGCTGCAAATTTGTTTTGAGAGCTCGGCACAACGATGATTCGATTTGGGATTCAATTTTGACGCCGTTCCCGGGCGTCGTCGTCCTCCGTCCGTCTGCTGCTGCCCCCTGCCGCCGGCTGCTGCTGCCGCCTGTCGTCGCCCACTGCTTTCTGCAGTCTGCCACTGCTTTCTGCCAATGCTCCGTAGTTCGCAGAATACATATAGAGGGCCGCCATCTTGCGATGCCTTTGGGCCGTCTCCAAGCTGCGGCCGGAGCATGGAGATCCGCACTCGGGAGTCCTGCGAAGGCCCCGGGTGCTGGCAAGACCTTAGAAATTGCAGACATTAGACGTTCTCACCTGACTCCGCCAATATCATACTTGTTTGAAAATTAAGGAGCTAGCTGCCACTGCAAAATCTCGCGCCAACGTCTCCTAAAGACTTTGACTCATCGGCAAATAAAGGAACGACTTCATCGTGATCATCACCACCACCATCATCATCATCATCATCATATTCATTGATATCATAATCGTCATCATCATTATCATTATTATTATGTAATAATAATAATAATAATAATAATAATAATAATAATAATAATAATAATAATAATAATAATAATACACATATTCATATTAACCATTGTTACGTTGTTTTGTTGGCCTCGCTTATCGACGCTAGCGAGGCCGTCGCCGTCAATCTGCTGCGTCAGCGGCGCGTATTGCCGTGTTGGAACCGATAAAAGCGGCTTCACCTAGCAGCGCGTGAATCTTCTTCGTCCTGCTACCGAGATGCAATAAACGCACTCAGACCAACTACAGTCTCCGTCTCGGTGGGCTGTCCGGAAACGTAACACAATCTTCGTATCAGAATTGCGTAGGTGCGCTGGATATGCGATTCGTGTCCAACGTCTCCTCGGCCGTATTCGCGACTCCAACTAACTATAGGCGGCGCCACTCATTTTCCAAGATGGCGGGTTTAGTGAGGGTCAGAGATGCCTGCCGCTGCTGAGCCTGTCTAGTGTGCTGGCTTCACTGAGCGACATAAATTATTTCTGGTAATACGAGGAAGCTAGGGTGTTATGAGCGCAGGTCACCTCTTTAACCTGAAAACAAGAACGGTGTTTAGCGTATTATTTACGGAAGGATGCGCGTTTTAATTCTGGAGCGAAACCGAAACTTACCTCTATTTTGGATTTAATTTCTCGATATAGGTCTTAATTTCGAATTCTTTCATGACTCAAGATGTGTCTCACTTCGTAATTATTTACTTAGAAAAAGTTGTTCGCAGAAACTTTATTTTGTGACATACATGTTCGATCCAGGCTGATATTTGTAGTTGTTGAAAAAAATCAGTGCTGATATTTGTGCGTTCTCGCTGCCTTTTTCTCGCTCAGATAATTGTCATCGGAAATAATGAACTGCGGGCCTTTTAACTGTTTTTTTGGGTATTTAGATGAATAATTGGTTTAACATTATTCCCAGCACAAGAATAAGAAAAGAATTCCAATTTTTACAATATGTCCAGGAAACCCATAAATTAATAAACGCTGCTCTCACTGCAGTAACCCAAAGACGGAATCCGAGTCAATACAGCTGAAGTGTGTGTGTGTGATGTGTTTTATAGCACTGCGTGACGCGTAGGACGTCATATTACATCCAGTGTTTGACTGTTTGTCTATCTTGATAACGATGTCAGAGTTTTCCATATGCTAAAAAGAGAACAAAATTATAACTTTCTGGAAAGATTATTATGGTTAAATAGCCTATTCTCGTGATATTGGCGTTAATTGGAGGCATACATTGCCGCGATATTAATAATATTAAAATTCACATATCTGAATAAATAATTTTTCAAGCTCTAATATATTTTGTTGCTTCTGATCTAATTTTAAACGCGCGAAGGAAGATGACAATGAAAAGTGTGCTAATTATCATCACTGGTGCCAATTGCAGCATTTTTAATTACCAATAAAATAAAAATATTCTAAAATCAATGAAAACATTCTAGCTATGTGGGAAATCCATGTAAAATTTCATTAATTGGGGGTAAAGTATATTGTACTATCAAAGTCGCGACTTTTGACAATCGGCGAAACGTCCAAATTCGCCGCCAATAAACCTCCAAACCAAACCCCCCCCCCCCCCCAAAAAAAAAAAAATAATATATATATATATATATATATTTTTTTTTAATTGCTAGTTTTTTCATAACATTTATTTACTTTTGTATTTGGTCGCCGTCGTTTTGCCAATTTCAGCCTTTCCAGTTCGAAAGAACGCCTACCTGCTTGCACGTCTGCTCACTGCACCACGTTTCATTGAAGTTGGAAGCCGGTGAAACAGTAGTGAGTTTTAATATTGCGTATACGAGCGAACTCAAGCCCCTGTGTTTGCGTTAGCTTTGCGTGTTCCACACTGCGCGTGCGCGGAGCCCAAAATTGCGGTCTTGAATGGCGCATGGCGATGAGGTGCACGCACAACGTCGGGCACGCAACTCTAACGCATACGCACACCGCTTGCGTTTGCTTCTTTGCGCGATACTAAAACTCTCCAGTAAGGTACAATCCCATACGGGCAGCAGCACTACGTTGGGACAGTGAAGAGTGTGGTTTGCATTCGGAAATAACACTTCGCGAGCCATGATCGCGAGCAGTTCCGCCGTGCCCGCTGAGCAGGAGAATCGGGCGACCCTCACTAGAGCGCTTCCCGTTTCCGCCGCGGGAGGGCGAGCGTCGAGCTGGAGACGCGAATATCACGTGAGCATCAGAATTGCCTCACTTTTCGTGATGTCGGTCGTCAACACCGCTCACGAAGCGTGGTTCACCGCGCACTTTTCAGCGGTCGAACACGTACAGTACACGCGTGTCGGCATCAACGTGACATTGCCCTCGCTTTTGGGGTGGAAACGTTCCTTCTTCAATGTCGGCTATCTGGATGACGACGAACGCGGAGATGTCTCTTTTGCAACGATGGAAACAGACATGTACGTAACGCGTAACAAGTAACGAGTTACTTCTACCTAGTTACTATTTTCGGTAACGAGTAAAGTATTTAGCTACTTTTTGAGCGAGTAACGAGTAACGGTATTTAGTTACTTTTTTGGGGTAACGTGTACATGTCTGGATGGAAGCGTTCTCGTAGCACTCGACCGGGACACTGGGCGAGAAAGTCGGCGGGATGGCCGACATCCGCCCCTGGCCAGTGTGGCCAGCGCGCAGGCAAAGTGCGGCGCTGGTGAATCTGGGCGGCCACGGATCTGGCCGACCTTCTGTGTCAGAGGGCGGTTATCCCGGTCACGGCCTGCCATCCAAACAATTGCGAGGAGCGAAGGAATTATTCCACCATCACTCATGCGTCCCTTTCCTCCCCAACGGCCAACAATAGCTTCGTTCGATTTACTTCCTGCAGTCTCTGGCCTTCCGGTATGGTTATAGACCTTTTCACCCGCTGTCGCATCTGCGCTGCCATCTTGAAATCCCGTGACACGGCCGCCATAACCTGTCTTTAAATCGTCGCTCCTCTCTCCCCTCCGCCCTTTGGCGAAGGACATGTATTCGCTTTTTATTTTACCGCGCTTTTTTGTCTCGCTTTGTGAAGTGTCGTTTGATACTTATGAACTGAATGTCGTAGTTATGTGCGCAACTTCGGCCTTCTATATTATAAAAGGTTATGGCTATTCGCACCGTCGACGTGCTGGGTACGTCTGAGAAAAGGAATCCGCAACAGCGCACATTGAGTATGGAGATGACTCGAAGACACACGAGGGTTCGGGGGCCAATTAAAGACAGTGCAAATTTACTTTCAAGGCATATGCAAAGGAGA